>BMAW01055116.1:162307-261983 GCA_019974015.1 Nephila pilipes
ATATATATATATATATATATATATATATATATATATATATATATATACACGTGTGTGCACGTATTTATATGGTAATAGTAAGATGAAATATTTTTTTTCGTTCTTAGTCCTTTTGAATCACTGAATTATTTCAAAAAATAAAGTATTTTACATCCTTGTAAATTAACAATACAATCATTATTGCCAGTTTAGTCAAATAAAAATTTGGTCCATATTGAATTCGAGGAAGAATGGAAGGTTTACAATTATCTTCAAACATATTATTTTTGAAATTTGTCCTTAGAACTTCTCGGATATTTTCTTTTAAATCCGCCAGATTATTGCCCCATAACTGACTCTTGCACCCAAAACGCTTGTGGATAGTTAAATTAAAATGATACAACTATTATACCCCAGAACTGCTTGAAAACATACCAAATACTGGTAAAGAATAAAATCATGAAAAAGAAAATCAAAACAATTTCTGTATATTACATTAAAAATTGATGCATATTACTGCCAATAAAATATGTAATTGACCAAACATGATACCGATGTTCACATGCAAAAGAAATGATGATTATAAAAGGGAATTATAACACGCACATATATATATATATATATATATATATATATATATCTTACATTTGATTTTTTCGAGATACATCCAAATGTGTTTAAATTATTCATAAGTTATAGCAGGCTCTGAAAACTCAAATTTATTCTTTATTAATAATACGAAGGATAGCAGAGAAAAGATGGGAGATAAATGAAGCTACATGGTTTTTGGATCTAGATACCGAAAATCCGCGCCAGTGGAAACATCTATATGTCAGGAGCGAGATGGTGCAATAGATTACAGTGCTAATTTTTTAAATTGCGGAAGCCAGGTGGCGAACTCTTAGCTCATAGACTTCTTAAATTCTCACATGTAATTAAACTTGGCGTACCAACGAAAAGGGAAAGTCTCTGCCCCCCTTTTTTTTAAACAGATGCGTGAATCAAAACAAAAAACCTTCATGAATGTTAACCAATCCCGGTATTACAGAAATCTAATAAAAATCCTCAAAATTTCAGTTCCTCTAAATGTTCGTAACACACACAAACATACACACACACCTAGATAGATAGATAGATAGATAGATAGATAGATAGATAGATAGATAGATAGATAGATAGATAGATAGATAGATAGATAGATAGATAGATAGATAGATGTGTGTAAGTGATTTATATATTTTAGCTTTATATTTTAGATTCTATTATTTGACAAACAAACGTATAAAAAAATTTTAAATACAACTCCACAAATAATAATTCACATTGTTTAATTTTTGTATTTAAAATAGTGTTGCTTCAGTTACGAAAAAAAAAGGGTAAAAAAATAGTACTATATCTGTTGTTCAAAGAATTTTTTGTATCAAATACAAGTATATATTTAATAATTTTACATTTCAAAATGTGGACAATGAAGAACGCGTAAGCTTTCATTCTTCGTATGTACGTTTGATACATAAAATAAATGCTTCATCAAAGGAAAATATTAATCTGGTGAGAATTGTTTTTAAGGTAAGTGTAGAAATAAAAATTTAAATAAATATTCGTATACATAACTACAATATTATTGTTTCTATTTGAAACAAAATGCTTTGTTTACCCGAATATTACTGCAAAATTATTTTAGAGTCGATTATTCGAAAATAAAAGAGACACCTACGCATATGGTTCATTTAAATGTCAAATATTCAAGCGAAGAAAAAATTTTGACTATATATAAATGTATCCTTTAATGAAAATGAAAAATATTCATTGTACCTTAAAAAGTATTAATCCTTTGAACTTTTTCTTGAAATACGTTTTCAGATTTAAAGAGTAAATTCTCTCTTTTAACGTCGAATTTGTGAAAATTTATGCAAACTATCGCAAGATTAACAATTTATCATTCCTGTCTTAAGCCAAAATTATAAAATTAGAAGTAATTATTCAGAAAAAGAAAATAATATGCAAAATAAGAAATTAATTTAAGATCAAAATAATCCTATAATTCCTTATGGTAATAAATTAGTAAAACAAAAATTCAATAGAAGTCATTGGTTTGATAACGTTATTCGGGCGTGTAATAAAAATAATTTTTCGAATAGGTAGAAAATTTGTGATTATTTCGATTCAGATAGTTATGATTACTTTAAATTCTAATGATATTGTTTACGTTTTATAATTACATAAAATTTATGACACCTTTTTCATGTTTTTCATATATGTAAGTCTTGATTATTCCTTGTTTATTTACGACAAATAGCTTCGTAAACTTAATGCTATGTAAGACATCTGATTAAATTTAGCTTATTTTGGAATAAATATTTAAATCATAAATATTTCGGGAATGATTTCGAACGTTTAATTTGATGTGGAAATGGAATTTTCTACAAACCATATATAATTAAAGAGAATTTAAATGTATGACAACTTTGATAAAACACCCATGCATGAAGATAATTTTTTTATTAATTTACGTTTTCCTTTTTTTTTTACGTAAATATTTCATAAAATTGATGGATAAGTTATGAACATATTAATTTATCACATTTTGCGCTATCTGGATTTTAAGATTCAAAGAATCAAAAACTGCATTTTTCTTAACACGCATATGATTGTGATTAGTTAAGTGTCTTGAGATATGATTTTGATTAGTATCAATATTATATAATTTTTGGCATGTTACTTAAGCAATAACAATATAGCATAAATCTGAAATTTTAACTGTAGAAATTTCTCAATATTTTTTTTTGTCTTTATTTGTCCAATGTCACTCAATGTTAAGTGATGTTAATGATAAGTGATGGGAACTAAAAGTGGGTGAGTAAATGATTTTTTGTCAACGTCACACTAAGAAACAAAAGGAAGGCTGTTAGTGATGGACCTCGTAATTTTGAGCCTAGGTAAAGTGATGAGAACGATACTTGAGCTACCATCTCTCACTGCAAACTTCCACAGAACGCAAACAAGAGAACTTTGAGCATCGACAGATTTAGTGTGCATCAGCCCCTGCTAATCTTTACTGGCATCGGGGCTCGAACCCACTACTCAATGAAATCCATGACCATGACAACTAAACTAGCGCGGTTAGGAATTAAGAGAAAGAAGCAAGTTTAAGTTAAAATGTGTAATTTACACACACATAAATAACTTGAATTATTTTAATTCAAATTTATCAAATAATAAAAATTCAATATTTTGTATATTTTTTTATATAAGTTGCAGTAATTTTAATAATGAAAGTTTTCTCTAACATAATAAAAATTAAATTTTATAAATGATCTCATTCAGATGTAAAAACTCTAGAGAATGTTCCGTCTTATTTCATTTCAAAATTGTTGATGAAATCTTTTAAGTCTGCTTTTTTCTTAAGAGGTAATTGAAGGAAATGTTTTTTGTTTCAAGAAATTAATTAACTAATGACATCGGCTTTTTGGCAGTACCATAATTTTACAATGGTATCCAGGGTTTCCTCCACGCGAATTTAATTATTATTCAACTGATAGAAAAAGAAATATTTGCTAAAATTTTGTCATGTTTTAAATTTATCATATACACGTTTTTTGCATATGTATGACATTTAACCACATATCTCATTATTTCAATAAACATTAGTATAGTTAAATTCGTAAAAATGTATATATATGTTCAAATAATATAGCACTAACATCGTACAAATGTCTTTCACGTTTAAATTTTTTAATGTTCAAAGGAAAATTATTTCGCAAAGTCAAATTTTATGAAAGATAATGCAAAAGGTATATTTTTTTGTTTTGTTTTTGGATAAAATGTTTATTTACTGCACTGATAAAAAAAACTTAAGAGGGATGCATGGTTTCAAATAGAATGTACAAATATTTACATAGGTAACCAAAGTCAAATAAAACAGTCATTATTTGAATTAGAACAAAAATTAGAAGAAAGAAACTTCATATGGAAATCAGCGGTCTCAATGTCAAAAACCGGAAAAAGGATAAAAGTGTAGAAATCATGATATCACTGCATCTTTTTTTTTTCACTTTCTCAGCTGTGAAATTCAATTGTTAGCTTTTGTTTTAAGAAAAGGTGACTTTAAAATGTCACAACAACGTAATTTACCTTAATTTAAGGCTTGGCATATTATAGGGAGACTTTAATATGTGAAAACACACAGAAGCGTAGTTGACGCTATTGAAGTGGCAAAGAGTATCGTTTCAAGACCGTGTTATCGATTCCAAGAAACAATAAATGTTATAAATTGAACAAGACAAGGTCTCCCATATATCATTAAAGCAACTAATGTAGCAAATAAATGCAATATATCCTGTAAATGGTTCGTCGAGATAATACAGGCAATACTTGTCAACATCAGAAACAATTGCTTTTGCTATAGAATAAAGAGTTTCAAAACAAACCGACAGAAATAGGCTTCATCAGGGTGGTCTCTATGCACATAGGCCAATAGTTTGTATTACATTGACCTCAAGACACTATGTTGTCTAAAGAAAGTGAGCTGAAGAACATCAAGATTGAGTGCAACGTGATTTGAATCAATTGTTTACTAGTGAGTCCGATTCTGCCTGGAGTGTTACACCCGATGTGTTTTGGTATGGAGAGAAAGGATCCATCAAAATAACCCCGAATTCTATCGGTAGAGATCACATCACAGACAAAATGGTTTGATGGTATGATTTGGAATCTGCATAGGTACACGCACGGACCTGCATATCATTCGGAATGGCAATTTGACGAACCAAAGATATTCAGTTGAGATATTGAGACCCCATGTCGTACCTTATTCTGCAGTTATTGGTGATTCCTTTCTTTTTAATGGATAATGATGCCAGACTTCATACATCTCATCTTGTGAAAAACATGCTTGAAACCCAAAAATAACAACGTATGAAGTGATCAGCATGTTTTCCTGATTTAAATCCAATCCACCATTTTTGGATGTAGCATCCTTTCACTGTCCGAGATTTCTTCAGGAGTGAAACATGTTTCCCAAAAACTTATCAATAACTTCGCCGCATCCATACGAAACAGGAGTGAATGAATGTTAGTTGTTCGAGTGCTGTTGGAAATACAACATTTGATTCAGTTCCAAACAACACTTTTTTTGTCATTTTCTTATAACGAAACTGTTGTCCTGAAGCAGCTTTAAACGAACTTTCTATCATTTCAAAGAATTAAATCTATCATATAATTTTATGAACCTTTTCTTCAGTATGGTGATTTGCTGTACATGTACTTCAATGTTATGCACACATACACACACACACACACATATATATATATATATATAAATACATGGCTATCTCTCATAGTTTTTTTTGGTTTCTCTGCGTGTTCCCATAATCCTTTGCACAGTTATAAATTATTGCATATTTGAATTAATATTATTCCTTGAATTCTTTCGTAGAGGAAAATAACTTTTTGGAAGTAAAAATTAAATATAATTTTCTGTAGAAAATGTTTATCAGGGCACGATAGAAAAAAAAATATGAGCTAAGGAGTCTAAGAACAGTTTTAAAAAATATTTACAAAACAGATGAAAAAAGGAACTGAGAAGTATATTTTTCTGCAATATATTTTGCTTTATGTTCCTTGCATGGAAAATTTCCTGTTAAAAATTAACGTCATGAAAATTCAGATATTTCTTTACATTTTTCTAAATACAATATTATTTAAATTTTAATGCAAAACAACACATGGAATAATTCACCAGAAATATCCACGATTAAACAATAATATGCAAAAAGTTGTACTACGATAAAATGCAGATTAATCATTGCAAAAGAAATATTGAAGAGTAACTTATTTGTGTGGAAAAGTATTTCATATCAATATACTAATAATTAAATGAAAATAAAGGTATATTCTACTCAATTAATACTTCACAAAAAAATTTAACATTTCGAAATAAAATTAAACAAACGTTGAATTATAATTTTGTATTTCTTATTAAAATTATGTTATCAATTTATATACAATGTGAAAACGAAGTAAGATAACTAACAATAAAATTTGGTTAAAGCTGATAATGAAATTAATCATATCAAAAATATGGGTCATGGTCGTGAACTGATGCTGGAGGTTTTTGTAGAGTCATGGGTTCCAGTTTCGATCAAACGAAAGACTCGCCGTGTAGCCGAGGCTGATGCACGTAAAATCTGTCGTAGCTCAAAGTACTCCAGTTGATGTGGAGAGGAAGTTAGGAGAGAGAAGTGTGGTCCTAAGAAGAAGACTAAGTTGTGGTCCTCGTCATTTGACCGAGGTTCAAATTTACGAGATCTCTCGCCAATAACCCTCGTGTTGCTTCCTGTGCTACGTTAATGAAACCTCACCAAACCAAGTAAGCTTTCAAAATATCAAATCAATAAATATGGCACCAACAGAAGTCACAATATACGAGGGAACTTTGTACTACAAATAGACACTTGAAGAATTTTTATATTTCGTATCGTTTTTGCTATATTCATAATATTATAATCAAAAGCGATCACAAAACAAAACATAACTGATTCTAAATCTTCCATTGAATGCTTGAGAATGAACTAACTAATTCTAAAAATGTAAGAAATTATAATAAAGTTTCATTGCCACAGACTTTTTTTTAAAAAAAGGAAGCACTTATAATAAATGAGACAAAGATTTAAATTATTTAATTTGCAGAGAATATACTTCACAGATATATTAATAATCTTATTTTTGAAAAAAAAGGCAATTTGTACAAAAGTTCTGAATTACAAAAAAAAATTAATCGAATGTGTTAACGTTTCGTTTAGCTTGAAGAACTTAATGCTTATCTGTTCAGTCTTTCTTAAAAATTAATGACAAAGTGTTTTGATTATTTGCAATTTCAAAAAGTTTCTTTTACTTTCAATTCGTTTCGCAATGATTGATTTTTTTTAATACAAATCCTTTTAAGAGTTAAATCAGATTTTAAGACTCTTGTAGGTATTCAAGAATATGCCCGCAAGAAAATAATTTCTTGTGTAAAATTAGTAAAAAAGAAAAAAAACAATAGTTGTTTACCAGGAATGCTTCGAATAATGAGGCATGAAAAAAACTTAGATAGTAAATAGCAAGGAATCAATGATAAAAATATTTTGCTATTCAGAATAAATATATAAGCGTTTTTTGTGCATGGTAAATAAAATCAACAAACTGAATACCCTAACAAGTTACAACATGTTGAATAGCCATCCATGCCTTAAAAATTCAGTATTTTATACAAAACATGTTTTCAATATTACAGTAGGGCAAAATAAAAAAAAAGGCAGTTTTAGAAAAAAGTTGTTTTTCTGAAAATATATATTCTATCGATCTTTTTAACAATACCAAAGGGTTTTTTTTTCCATTTCACTCAATCTAAAAATGTTTAGATTTTTTTAACAGGAATTCTATATTGCTTTCTATGATTGTTTAAACATTAGTGATCCATTTCAATAAAATGGAAATAAGTTAAAACTGTAAGATTTTCCTGGAAGTCAGACTTTCAAATCCATATAATCTTTCAATCGGTAAAAAAGAAATAACGACCAAAATTTAACGGTATGTTATTTTTTGAAGAATCTATCTCTCACAGAATAAATTGGAATGAATGCAATTGACTTTATATCGATGGAGAGAAACTGAAGATTTCTATTGAGTTTTGAGTCGATATAACGCAGTAGCAGTGCCTTTCGGAGTGAGATAAAATTCTTATTATTTTTATTATTTCGGTACTTTTTTATAAGGGTGAATAAGATGGTGGATTACTTTTTGTGCACTGCATTTTTAATTTTATTGGTTATTTAACCTAACGGTCACCAAGTTACTTAATTTCCAAACGTAATTTGCATGAACGGTATTTTTTTAAAAAAATAATTTACACGTTGTATCCTATTTTCGAAAAATATTTTTTCCTGTTTAGGAAGTTAAAATAATTTCTAAAGAATAATGAAACTGTGGACAAAATTTAATGTTAGTAATATTTCGAACTATAAATAATGCAACACATCATATGTGCATGCCATTATTTTAAATCAAACTAATGAAAATAAATAACTTTTTTTCTGTTTAATGGAGCTTTTGACATTTGAAACTTTACTTTTTAAAATTTCTTTCTCACAACAAAAACAATATAAAACAATTTTTCATTTTTAAATCCTTGTGTAACAATATTATTATTTCTATCATTCTTATTTTAAAAGTATTTTCCATTAAAAACATCTTTTGAATTAGCAGAATTTTTTTTTTAATTTACACGAAATTCAATCATGTTCGAAGTATTCAAAAGAATTTCCATAATTCGAAAACAAAATGTTTTTTTTAATAACATATACAATGAAGTCCTAGTCTCTCATAAGAATATAGTACATTATTCAATAAGTAAAGATACATTGTTAACCTTACAAACTTTGAGAGGTATCTTATATTTTTAAGTAATTTTATTACATTTATATTATCTTTGACAATCAATATATTAAACTCCTCTTGTTTAATACGATATCATATACTCTCATTTAAAAGTTCTGAATATAACTTTTATTTCTAAGTTAAGAAATTTTCATTTTTAATTTTTCGAAGGGATGTTTAAATCTCTTTAATAGTGAGAATTAAAACTCTTAAGCCATCTAATGTACTTCATGGATTTCAAATTTTGTAGAAATCGTGATTAACTTAATTTTAAATGGCATATTCATATTACCGAAAAATATCTGAATGATGTATTATAATGCATTTATTCAACGTTAAACAAAAAGCTTAAGAAAAATGACATAGTTTACAAAGAGCCGGTCAATCAAAAATCCTTGATGAAACTACATGTAATATAAAACGTGTTTTTCAGATTGTAAAGCAAAGATTCGTTAATTATTGAAGGAAGAATTAATTCCATAAGCGTATAATGGCTGTTGATCTCGGAATTTCTCTCAAATACCCTTGGAGATTTCTTATAAATTAAACTACAAAAATTAGAATTCTTTCCATCAAAATGTAAAGTAAGCTGCGCAAATGTGATGAACAAAAGAATTGAAATGAATGAAATGGAGAAAGGCATATATAAGCGAAGCCAAACTGAATATAGAGGAAGTTGTTAGCAGTTAGTGAATAGTAATTAGTAGCCAGTAGTCATAGTTGATGTATGTGAACCTACTATTGTTAGCAAACAAGGATCCAGTTCTCTGGGAGTGAATAAAAGCTAAAGAAGTCTTTGGAATCCCTACTCATCGCACTTTAACTTACTCGGCTCGAATATTCTGGTAAAATTTATCTTAAAATGGATGTTAGACTATATTACTCATGCAGTGAGGGCTTCTAATGCTACATTTCATAAGAACTAATCAAACTCTGGAGACTTTCCCGCCTTCATTGAAATACGTAATTCTCTTAAAAAGAGCTGTTTTTCGAAATTATATCCGTAAACAGCCCTCAACATCTCATAAATATCTCGCGAAATTTTCCCATTTCTACTAAGAATTTGGTGCTGTAATCACATCAATTTCCATAGTCAACAACATGGAAAGCACGAGCAACTGAACCAATCACAATCTCAATACTGTTCTTGTCTTGGTGGTCTGATGAGTACTGACGGGTGATAGTGTGGATGCGTCGACAATAGCTCTCAGTGGATATAGACATTCGTAGCAGCAAGACCGCCATATTGAATAAGATCGCGTGTTTATTAATAGTTTTCAGGTTTAAAAATATATCATTTATTTGACAGCAGCTTTTGTTCTCGGAGTTTATGTAGATAATTCTTTTTTGCATTTATTGATTTTCAGTACAAATCTTGATCCTGTATAATTAAAGGTAAATCAAATAAAACTTCGTAAATGGTTCAAAAACACGTTTTAATCTAATAGTTCTTTTTATAATTTTATATTAATTTTGAGTAATTGCGAATTGAAGAGAATTTGTTTAAAGCATATATGATTAATATATTAATTTTTCCAGAAATTATTATAAATAGCTTTCGTTTTACAAAATTAATTTAAATCAAATTCATCGTAAATACGGCAAGCATCCATTTTCAAAATGAATTTTAAAGTAAGATTGTGAAGTATCTCTTTAACACGTCTTTTCTGTGTTAATAAATATTAATAATATCTCGCAAATCTAAATTTCAACTTAATTCCACTTAATTAATATATAAAGGTAATTAAAATAGTCACATATCTTCAGGAACATGATAAAATATGATGTACTATTTCTTTAACAAGAAAAAAGATTTGTACCAGCTCAATATTCCTTGTCGCGTGTACGAACAACTTTATAATGCGTCAAATGATACGCTTACAGAAATTCAATGTATGTAAATCTACCAAGATGTAATCCGATCACACAACGTAAAGTCCTAGTCTCTATAAATTACATAGACACGCAAGAAACTTTCGCGCACTAGGGCCTTCAAACAGGTAATGTTCCTATTATTAAATACCGGAACCTTTCTACTTATCAAATGTAATTCTTGGTCACTTTTATGGAACTTTATTATATTTATTCACACCAATTCTAAGGTTTGCCTAATTTGCTTATAAATGTTTCATATGGTTGAATAGAAGCTGGAAACTTAAATATAAAGTAGGAAGGAAACCTCAGATTTTCGTCTAGAAAAGTATCGCGAATAGCTCATATTACAAATTAATTAATCTTAACAGTGCAATCATTTTAAATGCTTATTGATACGATGTTAGATTCAATACCTTCATAAAAAAGTATTAAAAGTAATATAGCTAATTAAAATACTACGGTTGCCTCATCAGGCAATATTGAAATGGAATACTCTTTAAAAAAGTGTACAAAAACTATATTCGAAAACATAAAAAGTTTTTCTAACAGAATTCCTTCTAAAGCAAAGGAAAATGCGATTAAATATTCATTCAAATATGTTTCATAAAATAAATGATCCATTTAAACTGGAAAAAAGGAAATTTCCTGAGGAAAAAGAAAAAATACTTATGCATTAAACATTTCTCCAACCTCCATAGAATAATTGTATGAATGTTGAGAGTAAAAATATACTTTAAATTCCAAAATGTTTCAACATTCACCTGAAAAAGGGATCTCGGTTTCGATAATCATTAATAAATTTCACAAAGTTTATTTACAAACGAGTAACTTTTAGTTACAAAGTAATGTGGCACAAATAACGAGGAATATTCTTTGACGTATGTTTCAAATTTTATTTCATATTAATTTAAAAACCAACATCACAGTATTAAGAAGAGTGAGTAAAAGTTAATATTTATGGAGAAAGGGCCAGTTCTAATTAAGCTGCGCCAAACAAATTATACGTGATCTAGATATTAGAGAAAAAAAAAGGGGAAGGTAAAAATTGGTTTATTAATCATTATTTGGTTAGTTGATTTCAATTTTGTCACTGAATCTTCCTGGGTCATACTGCACCAAAAACAAAGTATGATAAAAAGAGTAGTTTAAATTGAATTATACATATATATATATATATATATATATATATATATATATATATATATATATGCACGTAGCTTCATGCAAATTTCAAGAGCGATAGTGGTCAGGTGAATATGCAAATTATTTAAAAACAGACAAATAAGATCATTATAAATCAATTTATTAAGTAACTAATGTGCCTAAATCGGGAAGTCATATAGGCCTCAATCCAGCAAGGCATTCTATCATTTATCATATTGATGGTTGCCTGACGTAACCGTTTCCAAGCAATATCCACTGCTGTATGCAGATCATCCACCGTTTACGCTAGTGGTCCGCGGTTCATATAACGCCCATAGAAGTCCAACACGTGTTCGATGGGGTTCAGATCTGGAGTGTTTGCCTTACGGAGAAGGATGTCAATTCCAGTCAGGATGTTAAGAGTTCGCCGTGCGACAGGCAGTCTGGCAATGTCTTGCTGGTTTTCCGCGTTGGGTGCGCCCTGCAACAAGGGCAGAAGAACAGGCACCACAACTTGAGTAACTTAGGGGCGCTATTAAAATGCCGTTAATTTATACCAGAGGCGTCCTGTTATCAAACATTATATCAAACGTTCTCCGGGTCGACGGCCGTCATTCCTCCAAATACAGGAAAGAGATTTATCCGCGAACAATACCCAATCACATTTTGTGGTCCAGGTACGATGGCGATGATACCACGCGAGGCGTCTAGCCCTGTGTTGAGTGGTCAACGGTACCTATGTTGCTGGTGCCCCTGCACGAGTACTTGGTGTACAAATATATATACATTCATATCTAAACATATATGCATATATATATATAGGAGAGAGAAAGAGAAAGTTATTATATATATATATATATATATATATATATATATATATATATATATATATATATATATATATATATATATATATAATTTTTATTAATTTTTTATCTAGGATTTCTTTTTCATCTCTTGATACGCACGATAAAAATGTAGGTCTTTTGAGTCGATTGAAACATTATATTTGAAAGAACTTTGTGAAATTTATTCTCATATCTGTCTTTTTTCAGGTTATTCATATCAGTAAAAGTAGGTATATAAATTATTCATACTTGCATCTCGTGTTACGAAAAAGTGATGGCGATAGAGTTTTTATTCAAGAAAGTCATATTTCGTCTGCATACATTTATTGTCCGCCGCAGAAATTTTAAGCAGTTATTTCGAATTTATTGTCATTGTAACAATTGTTTGACTCGAAAATATTTCAAAATGTGTCAGTAAGTTTCTTTCTATATGATGGGTATGTTACCTTTTTTTTCTTAAAAGCATCAATTAATTTATTTCTTTTTATTTCATGATTACATCATATTGAATTATGAAGTTAAATTCAGACATTTAAGTCTAGTTTGTTTCATATTAGTTATATTTGAATTCATTTCACAATCTCTTTTCTTTCAATTTTTTTAACTTCTAGTGTAAGATTAATTTGTTACGAGGCTTGGAAAGCCATTGCTTGGTATTTTCATAAAGGTTAATATTAAAAATAAGGTAATTATTTGCAATATAATGAAATTATTTCCGTAACTTGCAACAATTTTAAATCTTTTAGCATTAATTAATGCAAATTTTATTCATGAAAGGAGTTGCATCTCCACGTATTAAGTAAAAGACCCTCCACTGTCATAATTGGGAAAAGATGTTATAAAAATGATTGAATCAATTGAGGTTATACCGTAATTATAGATTGATCGATTTGTTGGCTTATAGCGGGTCTCTGTCTCGCTTTTCCCTTTAATTAATCCTTGGGGACTTCGTCACTTGACTGTGGTTCAAGATTACGAGGTCAGTACCCCAAACCCCTCGTGTTGCTTCAAGTGCTACGTTAATAAAACAAATCAACCTAGGTGACTTTTATGTGACGTTTGAACTCAGAAATCTTCCCAATATTTGAAACATTACTTATACAGATTAGAATAGAATTATTGAAATGTGGTGAATTGGGTTGAGGAGAAGCATAAACAAGCAGTGAAGTGCTTGTTATATAGGTTGGTATTAGGTAGAGAGGGCTGAACTTATCAAAGATGAAGGCATAATCATCATCTCTATCCTTTGTGAAAAGATATGAGACCAAGGATAATTAGAATTTGCTAAGGACCTTCTGTAAAGTTCTATTAAGGACTCAGATCCTATTGGATAATATTATTTAAGAGTGAGAAATGAGTATTTTGGTTACTCACCTCTCGAATCCAAACTTCGGTCATGTGACGAAGGCAACACCTGAGATGGCCTTTCACTCATTGAGAGAAACATTGCCATTGTTGAGCAATACATTCAAAAACTCGATACGTTACAAGTCGGCTAACATGGCAACACGTAGCACGTTTTGGGTGAACCAAATATAAATAAATAAAAACAAGTTTTTTTAGTGCTTAACTTTAAATTATATTCTCTTTTGAATTATATTATATTATTAGAACTTTGCATTATATTCTCCATCACTAACAGTTCAATAAGAAAACACCAAGCCGGACTCTAAAGAAATACAAATGAATAAAAAAGAAAATTGTTACTAAATGTGTAAGCAGGACGGAAGAGAAAACGAAACACTGTTAGAAGTTATAAATTTTAGTTTAATGAATACTAACAATTTCAATTACTCTCTAGTAATTGCATTGTAAATCATTGTAATTAATCATGAAGATAAAAAAAAAATAATGTACAGATACTTATTATTTCTGGAGACACCATGATTATGTGCTTCAACAACGTCCTTATTAATATAAAAACAGAGTATGCATATTTCGACATCCAAATGCTTACTGCATAATACATTCATTACTAAGGAGATCGAGATCCTCCAAAAAGTTACTCACCAATCTCTCGTAAGAAACATAAACACGATCACAGCAACGGCAGGTAAACATAGCAACAGATAAGAAAAAAACAATAAAATATAGACATATTATCAATATTAAGTGTTCTATTTTATACATAAAGATAAATTCTACAAAAATTCAAATATTTTGTACAATATTCAATTTCAAATAATTATTCTTAAATTATATTGTTCTTTTACTCTTATATTCAAAAATTATATTATTATTCTTATATACACATATAAGTCCATACTGGAGGTGCGACATAACGGGTAAGTATCATCAAGAGCCAAAATGAAACGGAAGAGTTGTACTCGTAGGTAACCGTATTCCGTCTCAATGAGGAAATGTTACAGCCTCAGCGTTTTTCAAGTGCAGTGCTGTGAAACATATCTCCATGTGGTAAGGCTCTTCTATCCTTTATATTTACTCAAGTATTTGAGGGTATTGTTGGGTGTAACTGTTAACAGTTGTGGTGATTTGGTTGTATGTTTTTCGGAGCGTCAGTGGAATCTCGTGTTGATTCGACTCAGCCCCACGTCTCGCTATGACGTCAGTTCTTCTACTATTGGACTAGGAACCTATTGTAACAGAACGTCCCAACAAACGGTGATGAACTCTACCAGTTTGGCGTGCCCCAAAATTCGTGGGCATGGTTTGTTAGTGCTTAAATGGCTTCTTCGAAGTCGAAGAGAAGTGAAATTTTCCATGGAGATTAATAATTAAGAAAACATAATGAAAGTAAATAATATTTTTTCAATCATTAAATAATATTTATTGTACACTATAGCTTATACATAGTTAAATATGACTTCTTGTCATTATGATGGTAATTTGTAAATACTTTTTTTTAAAGTATCTAAAAGCAAGCGCTCAAATAATGCTTAGTTGACATACATTTCAGTTTCGAATATCTTTTCTTTAAATTTTTTTCAGGGAGGGAAAACAGTGATAATCGGAAGGAAGGAGGCTTTATCAAAGAGTATAGGAGATGCAACAAAATTTCCCAGTTTCTCTCTGCGACTTTCCAACGAATCGCCAAAAAAAATATGATCTTGCATTATTCAGATGCAGAAGAACGTGCTCCTTATTGATTATCACCAGCCTCTTTTTTATGAGTAGTTTGCTTAAATGTTTCAATTTGGTGAGAATACCTCACCAAATTGAGTTTTTCGTTAACTTTTAATTGTTCTTAGTGAATTGGTCCTTGGACGTCGTACTTTACACATCATCTTTTTATTCAGACTGAATCTCAGTATATTGGAGGGAGGGACAGACTGCCCGGGTTCACAATATGCTCTTTTCCTTAAGATGTTTTCATGGATATTCCACTTTTATTCCCTAATTAACATCCAATCCAGTAAAGATTTGTTTTTGTTCCGAGCAAGTAGAGATGTGTATAGGACGATTCGATTAAGTAAATTTTTTCTCACAGAATTTATAAGAGACCAAGCTGGAATATTTATAGACCAATCCTGGAAACGACAGAAATTATATTTTGTTCAACAAATATTACTAAACTATAAAAAAGCATTATTTCTTTTTATTTGATAGAATTCTTCTGCAGACCTAATTTTTATATTACTACAGTAGCAACGTCGAAGGCTTTGATAGAGAACCAAAAATATCAAAAATAATAGTAAAAACGAAATTTATAGAGAAATTAAGATACTATTATTAAGAAAATGGTACGCTTTTCAAAAATCAGATATTTTTAGCATACAAAATCCTAGAAAAAGTAAACTACATTAATATACTCATTTTGCTATAAATAAAAAAAAATTGTGCTACAAAGTTTTTAAGAAGAAAAAGTTTAAAATTGTTCCTCGTACTTGAAGACTAAAAATATCGAGATTTGAATTTCTTACGTGTGTTTTCCTTCGAAAATTCAAATATTCATTAATTGGGCGTTGATGGACCTTTTTATTTCCTGTTGTAATTGCCATCGCATTTCCCGATATCATAAGTTATTATATTTGTAATCCTTTACAGCCCAATGTTTATCCCAAAAAGATTTCTTTTATTTATTACGAGCTGAAAACTATATCTCTTCACTTACGAAAGTTTGAGTACGGATCAATTCAGGAAATGAGTTTCTGAAACCTTTGAAAACAGCTTATGTTACTGATGTATCTTTTATTTGCTTTGGCGACAGCGAGGAGCTATCGTTTCGTTATTCGAAAAATGAAAATAATTCTGTTTATAAACCCATGTCTAAGAAAAGGAAACTGTCTCCTGCCTGGAGATAATAACCTGCCTTTTAATCCACCACTCGACTAAAAATCTTTAAAGGAACTTCTAATATTTCATCTTACTATACCCTCGTTCCCATTTTCCACATTTCGTGCCCCATCTATTTCAAAATCCGAAGTTGAGGCTTTGACTGTTTCTTTTTTTATTATCAGACACAACCATCTACTGTTTGATATCGAGTTCGCTACATGAAATTTTATATTCCACCGAAACTGTTTGTTATTGAATTCATTATATATTGTCTCTTCTTCTAAAATATTTTAGATACAATAATTTTTATTATTGAATCTCTTAGATATTTGAGACTGAGTTCCGTTCCGACAAACAAGTTTTAAGAAGTCGTATACATATATATATATATATATATATATATATATATATATATATATGAGGGGAGGCGTTTCAAAACTATTTTCATTCAAAAGAATTATAAAAATGGTGCATAAAATACGAAAATACGATGGATATGAGCATAATTATGACATATAATGTGGAAATTTCTAATGTACACTATTGTACGTTCTGTAAAAAGAAGTGCAATATTTGAAAAAAAAAATTAATTTCTATGCATATATAGCTTCCCAATGTGCACTTTTTATAATTATAACTAAATTATTCAATTAAATATAAGAATTAAAGTAAACAATAGTAAACATTTCCGATATTAAAATTAGAGCAAACGATATATAATTAAATTGAATATATTTAAGCTAAATGTAATTACAATTAAAGGAAACAATAAATTATTAAATTGAATATATAATTAAATTTAATTTAATTAAAATTTAAGCTATGGATAAAAAAAATTGAAAGTGATCTGGAACGATAAAACGCTCCAACTAAAACAATAGCCTCTTAGGTGGCTAATGACGCATTGTAAAAATAGTTAGTAAAAGAAATTCTGCATGCATTCTCTCAAAAAATATTGTTTGTGAGAAAAAATGCGATTGAAAATAAATTTTTGAGGCTCCTCATCTTACGATAGCGTTCCATTTCGACTAACCGGTAGTTATTCAAATTTGTTTTTCAACACTGTGCTTTGAAACAGGTTATAAAAAATTTACTTAAAACTCTAAACTTCTCTATATTTGTACGAATATTAATTGCATATAATTTGAAAAATGTATGTACACTACATTGCAAGTACTGTAAAGAAAAGAAATACAGCCTCAAGTAGTAAAGTTACGTAAAAATAGTAAATTCTGCAAGAATACAAACTTAAAAAAAAATTTGTGTGAAAAAAATGTAACTGAAAATTAATTTTTACGGCTCTTCAACTTACGACTAAGTACCATTTCCACTAAGTAAGGTGAATAAATTGCAAGTGGAGTTAATAATATTCAACACTATATGCATTCAAATGGACTATAAAAATTGTGCATAAAACACAACACTTCATTCTATATACACATAATTATTGCACATCATGTGGAAAGTACATTTGGTCTCTACTGTACGTATTGTAAACAAAAATATAACTTCAAATAACGTGATGCGAAAGGAGTAAATGAATGAAATTCTGCATACATATACGTCATTTTTTTTTTTTTTGTTTTGTAAAAAAGAAATGCAAAGGAAAATAAATTCTTATCTCTCTTCATTTTACAACCAAGTTCAACTCTGACAAACCTGTCACACGTCAAATTGATCGTAATGTGAAGTTACATTTTTCACTATGATATGTATTTAAACGAATTAAAAAATTTTACATAAAATACATAACTTCTATCATTTACGTATAACTACAGCACATATTTTGAAATTACATATGCACTCTTTTGTACATATTATAAAGAAAAATACAACCCGAAGTAACGTAATGTTAAAATATGTATAAAAATGAAAAATTAAGTTCTGCATACATTCAAACGTAAAAAAAATATTTATGTGAAAAAATGGGATTCGAAATAAATTCTTGCAATTCCAGACACTATTATAAAGGGTAAGGTGTGAAATACAATGAAGTATAGATCTTGTTGCTCTTTAGGCATCAATTCATTTAAGTTTTTCTTCCACACAGCATAATTTTTATTTACTTTTTTTTATTTGTTTACTTTTGCGGTCGTGCGACAAGGAGAATGTTTATTAAAAGGAAAATTGTACTCATTTGACTAAACTCTTTCTTTTGACAACGTATTACACACTGACGCATTGCGGGACTTATGCATGTTAAATCAGGTCGAGGTCGCAAATCTGAACATAAATCTTATTGTGATGTCCGGCTGTATACTACCAGATTTCCCTACTGTAAAAAATTTTTCGTTTACGCATAGTTTGGGATTTTTTTTTCGAAAGTAAGGAAATAATCTACTCTTAGTACTAAATCCTTTTACTGTTGAATAAGTCTTCAGCAGTTTGGATAAAATACATACTTCGAAAATAAGATTAAAATAGAAGATCAAATTGCTCACTGTTTAGAAAACTTCTTCCAAATATTTACTCCTTGAAAAGAAAAACATCACTCCTTCAGATTCGGCATGAAATAGCTTAAGACGACTTTGTCACAAAGCTTTGTATTTTCTCTTTTTAAAAAAACTACGATATATAACGGAAACAGAGAATGTTTGGGAAAAGAACGTAAGATATCCAAACAGGATTACATTCTGTAAATAAACACCTGACCTTTCGCGACACAGCTGATAAGTTATGTAATTCAGTGTCACTCGTCATCTACGATTACCTTACGGTCTTTCAGTTTCTACATATAATTACTTCTCCTATCGAAATGGAACAGAATAAAAATATGTAAAAATACCGTAGTTTATTTAGCATTAAAACAGTAAATATATATATATATTTATATAAATATTCACTGTTCACTATAATTGTGGAATTCAGAACTAACGTTTAACTTAAATTTTTGTAAATTTGTATAATTCACTCATAGACTTTCAGATGAACATTTATATGTATATGTATATATATATATATATATATATATATATATATCAGTTTACTTTAATTAAATATTTAACTTTATGTATAAACTCAACATCATTTTTTGTATTTCTATTTTATTATTCGAAAGTATTTCTAGCTGTACAAATAAGTCCTTTTGGAGCTGAATAGTGGATTTTCTCTCTTTTTCTCTCTCTCCATCAAACCAATTCTTAGAAATATGGGAATATTATAATTTAAATCCATTAACAATGTAAGAAGAAATGAAAAACAAAACGTTCGAAAAGCGTATGCTCCTTCATTCTTCAAGAAAGAATAGTATAATACCCTTAATATATGCTTATATGCTATGGAAAATAATTTCTAAAAAATATATTTGTAATTTTCTAAATTATTTTTTTTTCCTTTTGCGCAAATATTTATTATTCTCTACGAATAATTTTTTAAAATTTAAAATAATTTTTTCATAAATTTATTTCTCTTCATTTAATATAACAGAAATATTTATACATATGAGATTTCAAATTAGTAAATAGAGGGGAGGGGAATTAATCTTTTCAACGAAAAATCAATTCAAATACGTTTAAGAAGAAATATTAAAAATAATACAGAAATAATTTAAATTAAATGTATTTTGCTCACCATTGTAAAAGAAAATATGCAATTTTAAAAGAAAGGGCCATTCAAGCATATCTAGAATCACAAGAAACACATTGAAAGGAGAGGAAATTTATTTTGAGAATTGATTCATTATTTATTTACATTGTACATAGAAGTAACACAAGAGCTATTCGCATCGGTTCTTGTCATTTTGAGCCCTAGTCAAGTGATGACGATGACACCTGAGTTGGTATCTCTCTCTCCAAGCATCCACACCACGGCAACAGAAAGTTTTGGGAACACGACAGATTTTCGTAAATCAGCCTCGCTACACAGTGGGTCTTTTGTGGCATCAGGACTCGAACCCACAACTCGACAGAAAGAACACCAGTCACAAGTTGGTCATCATGATGATTAGCCTTCGCGTGAAACACTAATTTTGAGTAAGATTAAAGTAGGCGAAAACAAAAGTTTAAAATTGTACCATATCCCTTGCTTTGATTGTTTATTAACATCGCACTGAAAACACGAGGTCTGTTAACGACGGACCTAGAAATTTTTCACCTCGGTCAAGTAACAAGAACGACACTTGAGCTGCACCTTCCGCTCCAAACTTCCATTCCATGCCAATGGAAAAAAATGGAACCTCGACGAGATATAAGATTTGCTTGCTCCGGAACACACCGGGTCTTTAGTGATATCAAGTCTCGAACCTACGATTCGATGAAAACAACGCCGGTCGCAAATTCTCGTTCAATTAGAATACCCCGGCTACCTGGTCAGAAAATATACTAGATTAAGGAAATTATTTGCGATTGAAATTTATTTTGAATGAAATATAGCTGCTTAACGAATTTTTTTCAAAGAATTATTTTTAATCAAAATTCTAAAAAAATATACTGTATCAAATTTTTAATCAAAGTTCTAAAAAGATGTGGTGGGCTATGTAAATCTATATCATTGTCTCTCTTCACTGCTAGAAAAATCCTTAAATCCAGATATAGTTACAACCCAAACAGAAAGTGAATTAGACGAAAATGCGACAAGAAAAATGACATCCCAAAAAGCATTAATTTGAAAGTGCTTGCGTCATCACCTCCCGGGAACTTACTTCCTTCAGGCAAGTTCGAGAATTAGGATTCTCAAGCACTTCTAAGTATTCTTTTTCGACCTTCCTTCTTGTCAACCAGTTTTCAACTTTTTCTCCCTTTTTATCTATTTAGATTAAAATTTAAGCAAATGTTTGGTTAGTTCACCCGGATTTTGTAATTGCACCATAACCTTTAATTCTCCTTCACTAAGTTACCAGAAATCTGTACTGAAACACATTCGAACGTAGTGAATAAATCGAATTAATCATTGAAGAATGCCCTAGAATCAAAATATGAGCTTATATAGAAATGTGCATACAAAAAACAAAAAACAAAAAAATGCTTTACATGTTTGATATTATTGGGGCAATTGAGCCTTACTTTTTTTTATTTGCAGTTGACGAGTTCTACAAGAAAGAGTGAATTCGACAGTTTTCTTTCTCAGAAAATTTAATTGTCAAGTTTGAAAAAGAAGGAAATATATTATCCTCCTAAAATTAACAGCAAGTTAAAATAAAGATTAAAAAGAAATGTATTATGAAACCTATTAATAAATAAAACTTTAAGACAGTAAAGTCATTCTTTAGCAAAATCAGTCTTTACAGAACCTCAGTCTTATTAACCTCATCTCTGGTTGAGATTTGACTGATTGTTTATTAATGTTGCATTTAGCAGAAATGCGAGGGCTTTATAGCTACAGATCTTGTGATGGTGAAGTGAAAAGAATGACAACTGAGCGAACTGTACTTTTCCAAATTTCCTAAATATGCCAATGAGAGGACGAGGAGCCTCGATAAACATAACTACTTTTAGCCTCTCAGCACGGTGAGAAATTAGTGGTGCCAAGATACAAATTACTTTATTGCGGTGGGTTGGATAAGATTTTTAGCATATAGAAGCATTTGGAGGATAAAGCAGAGAGGCGTATATTACATAACAAACAGCAAGAATTAAAAGAGAGTGACCAACGATTATCGTGATCTTAAATACCGCAAGAAACGGGGATGTCTCGGAATTTCCTCTACGCAGTTATTGTAGTTTCTTGGGAAATTAAGGAGCGAAGTGCGGCTTTGCAAAGTGAAGGCGACTTTTACATTTAATAAAAGCAGGAAATTTGGTCGTAGTTGGGTGTAAAAAAAAAAGACTGAAAGAAATTTATTATATAATTTTATAATATATATATATATATATATATATATATATATATATATATATATATACCATAACAAAAAAACGATGCACCAAGAAGGAATTGTTCGATGGAGACAAAAATTAGCGTATAGGAAAATTACGTACAGAATAAGAAATGATACAAATTTCAGAAAATTTGAATAATTTATTTAAGAGTTACATTGTTACAAAGTAACGAGCCCAATAAGGTTTTGATCCAACTCTAGCCTCTTATGAACTGCCACACGACGTGACATAGAGTGATAAAGCTCCCTGATGGTCTCATCCTGTATTTCTTGCCAAATTTGCTCCAATTAGCGGGCTAGGTCATCAACATTCTCTGGCAGATGCAGTCGCTTTCCTATCATATTCCAGACATGCTCGATTGGAGAGAGATCTGGCTGGCCAAGGATGTGTTTAACAAGCTATAAGACAGTTCCTAGCAACAGGTGCCGTATGTAATCAATCATTATCTTGCTGAAAAATATAGTCAAGGTACTGCAAAAGGAACGGTAGCAAAACGGATTTCAGAATGTTCGATGTACCATTGTGCTGTAAGTATGCCTCTAATGAACACCGTTCGGCTATCAAGGGAAATGGTACTCCAGACCATAACTCCTGGTTGAGGGCCCGTGTAGCGTGCAATAGTGAAAACAGGATCGGCAAGCTGCCTATGCATCTCCAAACACGTCTTCGATTATCGTCAGGACACAGTTGGAAGCGGGACTCGTCACTAAACGTTTTATGTTCCAGTCAGTATCATTTCAACGTGATCGAGCCAAGCACCACTGTAACCTGGCTCAACAGTGTGCGGGCATGAGTGGCTGGTGGCGTAGCGGTCGGTATCAGCGTAGATTTAACTTTATCAGCCGTCTGTGAATGGTCATGGTGGACACTCGTGTGAGGGTCACATGTCTGATGTTTGATAATGATGAATCAAGCGCTGTGACAGCTGATCTGATAATCACTCTGTCCTCCCGATCTGCTGTGGCTCTAGGTCGATCTATACTCTCATGACGCCAAAATCTGCCATTGTCCATCCATTCTTCCCAGCTTCTTCTAATCGCCGCATCGTATTGACCCATATGACGAGCGATTTTCCGATTTGCCCAACCTGACTCTTTCAATCCAATGATACTACCTCTTTCAAACTCTGACAGTTGCTTGTAATGAGCTCGAATCCTGCGATGATTTATTTTTCCAGTCGTTGAAAAATATCCTACATCACAATGAACAGAAAATTCGACCTTTAGATTGAGAATCGCTTCTTATATACACTTGCTGAGTGCGCAATTCCGATGCGCTGTAACTCCCGCTATTCATTCATTGGACACCAAATTTTAATCATTTGAATGTTCGCTCCAAATGTTTTTGCATACGAAATTTACTTACAATTGGAAAACTCCTTCTTGGTGCGTTGTTTTTTTACATGAAATTAAGGTAGCTAACATGAATTTGAATGAATTGAATGATAGAACTGGAATTTAAGGTAGCTAAGAGTTTTATAGTCCTGTTTAAGTTCCATGATTAATAAAAATAGATTATATGTTTAAATTTAATTTTTAATGGATAATTTTAATTTTTTTGAAATTAATTGTATTTTTTTGGTTCATTTTTATTGCTATCGCTTAATTACTGTTTTGAATATGGACTTTTGGATACATTTGTTTTTTTTATTTATTTTTGGTTAAAAATTAATTATTCTGAACAAGATGGGTTGAATCCAAAATACTAGTATGACCACACAATCTGTAATCCAAGCCTGAATCAGTTTTTTAAACAACTGCTTCAAATCAGTTTTTGACTTTATTCTTGTATAATAAAAAAAATCATTTGCTACTCATTGTATTAAGCAATTCCGTTTTCTCAAAACTGTTTTTTTTTTTTTTTTTTTTTTTTCCATTTTCAAAATAACATCTAAGAATTACACAAAAATATTTTTTTACTAGATGCGATAGAATGTATTTTAATTTTTTCTCTATTTTAAAATTACAAGATCATTTAACACATTTTTTTGAAAGCCTCAACATGTTTGAAAAGATATTCTGACTTGATAATTTGAAATACTCGACTCGTTTTGCTATTTCCTATTCTTTACGAACATGAAAATGCAATTTCTTTGCTTTCAACTTTTTACTTTTATGTGTTCAAAATTGGAATTCAATATGGAATTTTTCTACCCCGCCCATTTGAAAGGAATGTGTTTCGGCGAAACTGAATTCCTCGAATATGAATGTTTATTTGATAACTACATGTCTCACTTAACTTGGGCAAAAATAGATATTTCATTTATTTGTCTTAGACTCCTCAATACATGCACACTGTTTGGTGATTTTAGCTACAGCAATTCGAGCATGTGGTATCTCTTGTTCGTTAATAAAGAACCTATAGCACACAGTAAATCAAATAAATGACCTAAAACTTTCTTTGCTTCAGATTTTTACGAATATAATAAACAGCTCCAAATTCACTTTATTAAAAATATCAAGCTATTTGATTTATTTCATAGGTGCAAGATGTTACAATTTCTTTCACAACCAAAATAAATCGTTATTAGATAAATTAGATGTAGATAGAAGTGATGTGAAGTGAATTAAAGTTAAGGACACAAATAAATGGAATAGAAATGAAGGGAAGTAAAAGAAGGAGGGATAACGACTAGATGATAGATATTTGTAATTTGGATTGAAACATCACAAGGAGTTTTGGGGATGGAAGTAAATTCAAATCAAAGTATTAAAATAAAAAAAAACCAGTTGTTTGTGCGAAGTTGTTGAAATCAAAAAGAGTGATTTGATAAGCTAAGATTTCATATCTAAATCATAATCAAGGATTATTGAGTTGAGATTCGTGAGAGTGCGGCCTTATTTATGTTTCATTAAGCAATAAAATGTTTTACACTGCTCTTATTTATCTTCGGTTGGAACAATGGTTATTATCTGTTTAATTGAAAGGGGAATAATGGTCGTTAAATCAAATAAGAAAAAGCAGTCGTTGCAAGGACTGTTTAATTTTGAATTCCTCTATTAATAATAATGAATTTCTTAACATTAAATTCTATGGAAAATATTGTGCTTATGTAATTTTTACTATGGTTGATTGTATATTTTATTTTTCTGCGGTAGGGCCCTTATTTGGCCAAGTTGCACGACAACAAACTCGTTGATTTACTACCAA
Organism: Nephila pilipes; assembly: GCA_019974015.1. Taxonomy (NCBI): domain Eukaryota; kingdom Metazoa; phylum Arthropoda; class Arachnida; order Araneae; family Nephilidae; genus Nephila; species Nephila pilipes. Next base: position 187,773 of record BMAW01055116.1, read on the forward strand.
CCAAATACAACATTGCTTTAAATGTAAATTAAAATAATTATAAAATAAAAAAATACAATAAAATATAAAATATTTTAACATTTCAAATCAAATGGTCACTTCATCTCGCTAAGAATATCAATATTTTCTATTAAATGTGAAGTGGTAATGAAAGTTATGCAGTTATTTCTCACTGTGATTAATATGCAATTTTCTGAAAAAATTTGGCAAAATGATTGGTTTTACTAGCAGAAGAGTTATATTTAATCAAGCTGCACAATGGCCAAGTAATCCGTAATTTACAAGTATACGAATGAATAATGCAAGAAAGTGGTTCAACTGCAGATATATTTGGTGAGGCCAAATGCTATTACTATTGTGAGCTGTTATGAGTTAAATACGATAAATTTGAGTTGATTCTGAATCATAAGATAAATCTGATTTGATAGCCATATACTATCGTCGTCAATGATTCATCATTATACACCGGAATTTGAAGGAAAAATAATGAGTTGCTTCCTGTGAATATGCTCAAAAGTAGGCAAGTAGTCGTAGGAATAGCGAGAATTTCTTTCATATAAGTAAGGCATTGTGGCGATCACTCTTAATAAAGAGTTTTGTCATTGCTTCCCCTGATATAAAGATTAAGAAACTATGAACACAGTATGACACAATATATTAAAACTACTGGTTGCTTATACCTTCGACGCAAAACGCGCCTTTTTGTAACTAAGACATTCATTTGTAAATTACAATAAACAGACATCAAATGAGCCCATGATCTCAACTAGGACATTCGATGTCCTCATTGGAAACTGTACATACAACACTCAATAAAACAAGAAAGAGACGTCCGGGAGGATGGGATATTCTCAAATTTCTATTCATTAACCTTGCGGACTTTATGATCATTTGAAATGGCTAAAATTACAATTTCTTTCCCACCAAAATGAGACTTTCTAAGAAAGGCCATAGATAATATTATTGCCAAGCCTGAATTAATTCTCTACTTATTATGAAATTCCTGCTGAACAGTGATTACAGTTCACAGTGCGTTAATAACAACACACAAAACGCCTACTGCTTCTTGGACGCCATTATCATATATGCCACTGAAAAGGTTCTAATACAGCGATCATGAAATAGTTACAAGAGGATCACACGAGCATCTATTGTTCATAGTATAAGACTTCCATAAGACTTTTTTCCTTTGTATTCATGTATTACTTATCATTCTGTGTCGTTTATTACTTTCGAAAATATGGAATTTCGAAATCGGATGATTGATTTTGAAAAACCCTGTATTTGAAGTATTTTTATTCAACTAGTTAAAGAGACTCTTATCCCTTATTCGATGAGTTTTAGTATTTTGATGTTCTGCTATTTTTAATCTAAAATAATCAGTTATACTTGACTGTATAATAATGCCCTGGCTCAGAAAACTGTTTAAACAGGGTACTTCGGATATCTAAAGGATGCAGTAAATAATATCTTTAAATTTACATGCATTTTATAAAGGTACTTAAATGGGTAGTATTTTTTAAGAGGCTGAAGAAGATAAGCTATTAAGTAAAATAAAATAAAAGGGATTATTTTCTATTCCAATAAAATAAATTTACTGAAAGAGGATTGTATTGATGAGATAATAAAATATTAATATAATGAATAGGATAAACACACTTATAGTTTTATTAAAACTTTTTAGAACTATCTTACTCACATTTTTCATTTAGTTTACGAATTGGATGCACGTTTTGATAAAAAAAATTCATTTCAAGTCCAAAACAATGCTATACAATAGAAAGAAATAATCTCTTTGAGTAGTTCTGTTATCCAAATACTAGTTAAAGGTCAAATGTTACCTGTAAAAATAAATGCTTAATTAAACTTTTCGGGGAGTCATGGTCTCGATCTCTGATGCCTCTAAAAACCAATTTTGTAGATTGACTTATACCCTTTAAATTTGTTGATATTCAATGAACTCATATTGAAAGGGTGTGGGAATTTAGATAGAGCAGTGACGTCCTCGCCACTTGGCCAACGTTCAAAATTCCGTCACCAAAAAACCTCATGTTGCTTCTAAGAACGACGTTAATAAACATTAAATCAAAAAATCAATTAACCTGAAAATGCAAAATTTTATGTACTTTGAAGGAAAATAATTCTTTTATATATATATATATATATATATATATATATATATATATATGAATGAAGTAGGTATGCTAAATTTGTAAATACGAGGAGGTATCACACTGTGCGTGTTTTAAATGTTTCTAAACAATAATCGCGGTATCTGGATCAAATTTTCTATACATATTAATTGGTCCTTACGTAAATGCTGTAAATTACAGTTATGTTGAATTGTTTAGTTTCAGAAAGCCGTAAATTGAAGTAAACTGCAGTATCGAAAAGCTTTAATTATTACTACAAAATAATGGAGATATAGACACTTAATTTTTATTTATTATTCTTAAAACTTCTCCACATGCTCACCATTCAATTATACATTTCTGCCAGTGTTTTTTGACCTTTCGAAGGCCATCATTGCTGAGTTCAGCAGGTTGAGCTCTATCGTCTGCATGCTGAGGGTTACTTCAATCTATGATTGAAAATGAATCCTAAAATGAAACAAATCAACATTACTAGTTGTAATCTACAGCATTTTGTACATAAAGATCAACTAATATTCAGAATAAGTTTTATGAATTCGCACACAGATATCTCGGTTATTTCTTAGAAAATGATTAAAGTTTTACGATACTATCCCGTAGATTAAGAGATAACCCTGAAAATAAAAGTAGACGCGCGCGCGCTCTTAATTAAATATATTACCTACAATACCTAAGCCCATCATAAAAAATAAATTTTTAGCATTACCATGAAAGCAACAGAGGAGATGGGGGGGGGGGGCGTAAGCTAAATTTTGACCTTCAAAGAAAAAAAAATCCTTTACATTTTTGCATTGCTTTTAAAAACATATTTCTATTCTGTCTTATTAAAAGATGCATCAGGATCACGAAACATGTTGTTGATTATGGAACAAAAACATGTTAAACGAGTTTCGTAATATTTATTTCAGGAAATTATTTAACAATTTTTAATGAATTCAAAATCACCCATTATTCTTATAGGATAGACATGTTTTCGCAAACTAAATACACTAAAGATTTGCAGTATTTTAATACATTCAAATAAAAAATTTCTGTTACTGAAGTACACACAAATATTAAGCGAATTAAAATCTTATTACAGTTTGATCCCATTGACCTGCGAGTCTGTTTGACTCCTGGTTTTACAATCGGTCCATTTTTCAAGATATTCAGATTAATCTTTTTTCAAATAACTTCAGCACTTCCTGCTAAGAGAAGCATTTATAATTTTTTTTTCTAATTTATATGTTATGAGATAAACATGTCATGGAGTTCAAATTTGCAATAATAAATTTATATAAAGAATAAGAGAAATAGAAGAAAGAGAAAAAAGTATTAAATCAAATAGTACTTGTACACCTAAAAACTAGCAAAAAACGCAGGAGCTGAATAGGAATATTTCCCGAAACCAAAACTAGAAAGTTCACTGTTCATAGGATGCAGATGTGATATCTATCACAAAAGAGAGAATATGAAAATCCGATTAAGTGGAGATGAAAAAAAAATGTCTGAAAAAAAAACTGTGAAAGTTTGGGGCTAAGAGAGGGTTGACTAATCAATACATTTTATTTACCTTCTTTTAGATTTGAATGTTTGGAATCAAAATGAATTACATTTTCTCGGAAAGTAAGAAGTTCCCTTTTTGAATATTTTTCAAGCGATTATTTTCAAGATTTCGTTGTGAGTAAGATTAGTTATAAGTTTAAACATTTTGCTTTGGTCAAATAATAAGAGTTATAAAATTATTTTCTTCGTATGAGTGATTCCCGTACTAATTAAAAAATACTATAATTAGAGTGCACAAGCAACGTAGATAATTCGAATCGTTGCTAGAATTTACATCATCATTCAATTTATATTAATACTGTAAAGTTCCTCCCAATTTAATAACCAGGGACACTGGCTATCGCAAATAACCGAGGTCCGATTGTTCTTCGTCATCAATAATTATATATATATATATATATAGCGGTGTAATATAGCCTATTTCCATTCGACTAATCTTTGGAGAATTTCATAAGATGTTATTTGATTTGAGTATCTTCCAATAAATGAACCATGACTTATTTAATATAACTCTGGATATTATTATTTAAGAGTTTAACAAGAGTGTTAGAGGTAAGAGTGTGACTGCGGTAACCTAGAGGTCCCAGTCACGGACTCATGGCCGGTGTTGTTTTCGTCGCTTCGGAAGTTCGAAACGTGATGCCGCTTAAGACATGCTCGTGCAATGGGGCTGATGCACATTAAATCTTATCGAAGTCCCAAGCCCTCCAGTGTGTGTGGCGTGGAAGTTTGGAGGTTCTAGCTCATGTGTCGTCCTCATCTCTTCACTGAGGCTCAAAATTACATGGTCCATCATTAACAGCCTTCATTATTATTCATGATAAATTAATAAACAATCAAAATCAATGTAACTATACAATTTTAGAATTAACTGAAAAATCGTAATGGACAAAAATGTTTTTGTTAATTTATAAAACACTTTCCTATGAAATAAATATGCTTGTTTTGGCAGCGATTTTGCAATTAAGAATATTTTCACAAATGCAGATTTAACTGCAGAAAAAAATTCGGTTAATATTTAAAGAAAATATACCAATTCTAAAACACAATCAATCTAGGATATTTTTAAAAATATATGTAATTTTTAAACTACTCCTATTCAAAGCGATCAAACAGATATTAAGAATCGTGCATTTTTTAATTACTTAAAATCCAATCATATAAATTTTAAATGTTAAAAGTTGTATTCATTAACGATTTCGATGATTTTTCTGTTTAAAAATCGGCTGTGTAAACAAATTTTTAAAAGGAAAAGAAATACATCAAAAAAAGGTTACAATATTAAATACCAACTGCACGCAATGATAATCATATAATAAAACTATATTAATTTACTTACAATCAGTTATTAAAACTGTAACTAATATATTAATCCCAATTAAAACTTTAATTATGGTAAAATTTATCCCGTTAGAGTCTATCAAAATACAGATTTTGACAGCATAAATGCATTAAAATAATACAGTGTATAACTTTAAAATGTAACCAAAAGAGGAATTAAAGGTCTTTCACTATTTTTTTTTCTAAAAATAAAAATAATAACATTTCCAAATAGAATATTAATGATTTAAAACATTAATAAGTCAATTAAACATTGATACATCAAATATAATGAAAAATCATTGAAATTATTGAATTAAATCGTATTTTTATCAACTAAATAATTATTACATTTTTAAATTAATATCTCAAATATGTTGGATGGAGTTAATTTGATTCATAGCATAAGACTCTTACTTCCTGAATATCCTAAAATTTTAATTAGAAACTCGGTGAAAACTACTTTTCTCTGGTCGTAGACCTTTTCAGAAGTGTTTGCATATAGACCTGGCTTATAGGAGATTGTGTATAATCCGTGCGGTTGCATAAACTTTCTGCTGTATTGCATCACTGAATGTTTATTAACATTATTCTGTATTATGAAAACTTCCTCTACGTAGGATTTGTTAAAGAAAGATAATAATAATAAAAGTAGAAATAAATGAATAAGGTATGTATTTATTTTCATGGAAATCTTCTGGTGTAAAGTTTAGTCAAACATTTCAGCAATGTAGAAAATGTTGCAAAATGCTGCGATATTCTGCCAATAATGCGATTTTTTCACCTTTAATCTAGAAAAAGTGATAAAAAGTAAAGAACATTTATATTACAAAACAGAATGTTATAAAAAAAATTTCTTGGAAAAGACATGTCATTAAAATTGAAAACATACATTTTTTATCTGATTGCTTATTAACGTCGCTCTGAGAAACAACATAAGAGCTATTGGCAACGGTCCTAGTAATTTCAAGCAATTAGAAATTGTTATTGTAATTCTGAACCTCGGTCAAGTGACCAAGATAACACCAGAGCTGGTACATCCCTCTTATAACTTCCACATGATTTCAACAGAAATTGCCACCTCAACTACATTTATCGTGCATCAAGCCTACGTCACAGTGCGTATTTAGATACCAGTGGTTTCGATCCCACGACTCGACGAAAGCAAATCCTGCCCCGAGTCCGAGACCGTGACCGTGACCGTAACCGTAACCATTAGGTTACCGAGCCATTGAAAACGATCATGGTTTTGTAACGTTAAAGATTACAACAAGTGTAAAGTTTCCTATAAATTGTGACGGCTGCTGTTATCAAACAATGAAGGAAAATTTTGAAAAAGTGTATGAGATTTTTTTTCAGACTCGAGAAAGGCTTATAAGATTAAAGAATGAAAAAAGTGTCGTTCAGATATTTGATCAAATGTTTCACAACATTAAATAAAAATAAATAAATACTTATATTACTCATACCTTTCTGTTACGGTTAAAGGATTTTACCGTAAATATATATGCACAAAGAACAATAATCTATTACATCAAAATTACGCGATAAAAACTTCTAGCTATCGATACAGGTCATTGATTCTATTACTCGCATTAAATTTGCTACTAGCGAATATTTAAATCAATGGTAGATTTCGAAAAACACGTTATACAGAAAGCAAATGTGTTTTAAAGCTTTTGTCGCACTTTTAGTAGAGCTGCGAAACTTCCTCCCTAAAAGGAAAATATCTTCAGTTTCTACAACAAATTCCTTTGGACAGCTTCTTCAAATGTGTTTTGTTCATTTTCCTTTTATAACATTACAAAATAAAAATATATAGATGTCATTGGAGAAAAACACAGAAATAGCACTCAAGGCAGTATTCCATAATCTATAAAAATAAATGCCAAACAATGCTCTAATCGACGAGTAGTTAATGGAAATGAAAGTAATAAAACAGTTTCATTGTTCTTATTGTTCCGATATACTGTTCTTTCAATTTCGATAAATAAAAGTATAAGAATTCGTGATAGAATAGAGGTATTAGATAAAAATGTTCTAAGTTTGTGAATTTCATGAAAAAAACTGTTCTTGTATTTTAGATCATACTATATAATTCGAGAATTTTTATTTGTAATAGATTTTCCTTATGGATAAATGGTAATGTAATCAGTATTGAAAATTTATTTACTTAAATATCTGAAAAATATAACATGTAACAATGTCTACAATATTTGAAGATTTTGTTAACACGTTCTATTTTATCGCATAAAATTATTCCCTTTTTCGTTCCTTATGCTTGCCCAAAAACGTTTTGACAGACAGTGAAGTATGGACAGGATAAAAAATCTTATAATAAGTCCATGACTTGTTGGCCACCTATGAGGTTATTGTTTTAGGTAGATCTCTTTTGGTGAAACCAGATCACTTTTCAATTTTTTATCGTTTACTTCAATTTGAATTACATTTAGCTTAAATACATTTAATTTAATAATTTATCGTTTGCTAAAATTTTAATTACATTTAGCGTAAATTTATTTAATTTAATAATTTATCGATTCCTTTAATTTTAATATTGGAAAATTTTACTAATGTCTATTTCTCGGTATTTCTTAGTTTACTTCAATTTTTATATTTAATTGAGCAATTTACTATTAATTATAAAAAAAGCATCTTTGGGTGGCCAAATCTGTTCTTTGTAAGACTTTGCGCAGAACTTTTTCAGTTTTTATTTTTCATTTTTACAGTTCTATCAAACTCTGACGAATAGATTATCGGTGGGAGCGTTGATTGTACCCCGTCACAGTGGGGATATATTTCATTCCCCTGTGGCAGGAGTGAACTCGTTTCGAACAATGGATTTGTCGGACGAGAAAAGTTATATGGTCGCTTTTTGTAGCACTCTTATCAACTGTACCAAAAACGATTTCCTGTCGGGATAAATATTAAGGCTTTTTAACACCTAGTCCTCGCAGATTCTTTGTGGATTTCTGTGGTACAAGCAACGACACGAATACTCAACCGAAGATCATCGGATCAAAGCACTAATGTTTTTCAATGTTTTGGTCCGTAGTTGACATAGTAGATTGTTCTTGATGTGGATTATCTTCAGTCTCTTCTTGTACCCCTCTGAAAAATATAAAGGTCTCAAAGTTTTAAATGAAAAGAGAAACGGTATAGTTTATGCTATAACTTGTTTCAAAATCAATATTTGTATGTCTTTATAAAGTCATATTATTCATGCAAATATTAGCTTCTAGTGTTTTATAAAAATTTCTTTTCAAAATGAATAATATTACCTATTTCATATTACAATGTTTTAATTGATAAGTTAAACATTGAGCATGAAAATTACACTGAATTTCATTAGTAATATATTTCAGTTGTTAAAAGGCATAATCAGAATAATTTCGTTGAGGCTATTAGAAATATAATTATGAGGTAACATGAATTGACTTCAATGTATTTGCATCTTTAAATCTCTTTCAGACATCTTGTAACAAAGATAGATTTTGTTCATCTCCTTCATCGTTTATGGATATTGTAAAGTAAGTAATACAATTTATCCTTCGTCTAACATGTTCCGTAAATACGTTATTTGTACCCCTTTTGCTTCTACAATTAAAAATTATTGAAACATTTTTAAAGTAAAGTTGGAAGAATTATCTGACATACAGTTATACCAATTACCAGATTATTATAGATAAAAATAAAGATAATATTTAATTCAATGCACGTATTAATATCTTTTAAGTATTTTAATTGTTTCTGGTAAAAATTGTTGCTGTTTTTTGCTGATCTATAATCTGAAACAATAAAACTGATTAATATCTTAAATTATATTTCTGACGTTGTAAGATATTTAACAATCAGATAATTTTTTTATTTTTTTATAAAGTTTTTGCTTTTTTTTCTACAGTAACAGGTCAATTGAAAAGTCCCCGGCCTACCATAGTAAAACACATTTTTTTGACAAAATTAGTTTTTTTTATTCAACATAATTCCCTTCAAGGGTGATACACTGATTATAGCGACCCTCCAACTTTTCGTAACCATTTTTGTAGTACGATTTGTCCTTTGCTTCAAAATAGGCCTCAGTTTCGGCGATTACCTGTTCATTCGACGAAGATTTCTTCCCAGCGAGCATTCTTTTGAGATCTGAGAACAGGAAATAGTCACTAGGGGCCAGATCTGGAGAATACGGTGGATGAGGAAGCAATTCGAAGCCCAATTCATGGATTTTTTCCATCGTTTTCTCTGACTTGTGAGACGGTGCATTGTCTTGGTGAAACAGCACTTTCTTTTTCTTCAAATGTGGCCGTTTTTCGGCGATTTGGTCCTTCAAACGGTCCAATAACGCTATGTAATAGTCGCTGTTGATGGTCCTTCCTTTTTCAATGAAAATTATTCCATGTGCATCCCAAAATACCGACGCCATAACCTTGCCAGCCGACTGTTGCGTTTTCCCACGCTTTGGAGCGGGTTCATCGTGTGCAGTCCACTCGGATGACTGTCGATTGGACTTCGGAGTAAAATGATGGAGCCATGTTTCATCCATTGTCACATATGGACGCAAAAACTCGAGTTTTTTACGCTTGATCATTTTCAAACACTGCTCCGAATCATCAACTCGTCGTTGTTTTTGGTCAAAAGTGAGCTCGCGTGGCACCCACTTTGCACAGAGCTTTCTCATACCGAAATATTCGTGAATGATATGATGTACACGTTCAGTTGATATCTTTAGAGTGTCTGCTATTTCATTCAATTTCAATTTACGGTCATTCAAAATTATTTTGTGGATTTTTTTAATGTTTTCGTCGGTAACAACCTCTTTTTGGCGTCCACTGCGTTCACCGTCTTCGGTGCTCATTTCACCACGTCTAAACTTAGCATACCAATCCTTGATGGTTGATTTTCCTGGAGCGGTGTCCGGAAACTTGGCAACAAGCCAAGTTTTTTCTTCAACTGTATTTTTTCCCCTCAAAAAGCAATATTTTATCAACACGCGAAATTCCTTTTTATCCATTTTTTTCACAATAACAAAAGTTGCTTCACTCAAAATGCTATAATTCACAAACTAATGATTCGACAGCTGTCAAATTTATACACGCATCTTTTGAGGGTTAGGGCTAATTAAAAAACACATGGATTTAATTCTAGTAGTACCATCTATGTGTCAGGCCGGGGACTTTTCAATTGACCTGTTATATTAAAGCTAAACAAACTGTGCCAACTAAAAAATTAGTAGTTGTCCCTCAAGAATTATATATGCCGGATACGAAAATAAAAACTAGAAGAAAAGTATGAACAGACTCCGCTAACACGTGGTTAAGTAACTGGCGAGTCTGACTTACTAGCAGTTTTCTTACAACTTCCATGATAAGCAATCGTTTTTGGTATCACTCTTATACAAAATTGGTGTCATTGTTTTTCTTCTTATGATAATTCAGGTAAATATTTTGTTCGGACGATATCACGACTTCCTTTTAAGAGTAGACATCAATACACATTTTTTAATTTCTATTTTATGTATATGAATCATCATTTTCCAGAAAGTGAATTATTCCAGTTTGGATTATTTTTAGATCTTGTGGTCAGTGAGATTAGCTACACATTCTATCATTTTCATTTGGCCAAATTTGGGAGTTGTAAAGATTTGTATGTGTTATTTTAGTTAATAATTAAACGAGCCATTGGATATTTCATTTACAGAGGATCAAGTTGCATTCGAAGTCTTCATAGATGAAAGTTTAAGAAGAGCAGAAACACAAAATTAGAAATATTAGGACATACAATTCATGATTTTTTTGGAGTGTGGTCAACAATTTATAATGATTCTTTAGTAGTGGAGACAAGCACAGAGGAATAAATTTTAATATGTTCTAGGTGAAGAGGTGTCAAATAATGAAAAAAAAGAAAGTTGCAAACAAACTGACTCCATATATACTTTTGAAAGATCTTGAAGCAACAGAATTAATACTAGGTTATTTTAACCCGTTCATTCCCAGCATATCACATGCGATACGCTCGCATTTGCTCTCCTATGCCCACCGTATCATATTAGACTAGCTGCGAGAATGCCTGCTACAGACCAACGTATCAATACAGATACGTTCGATGAAAACGTTTTATTTGATTTTTAATGCTAGTATAGGGCGTTACAATACCGCAAAATCTATATAGATAGGTTATTTGGAATGTTGATCTTAGTGATATGGGCTTGAATTTCCCTTCTGGCAATCAGGAGGGGGGGGGGGTATTGTTAAAAGCACGTGTTGCGTTGCGGCTCTTTAAATGTAATGACATGATTTAAAGGGCGCATTTGCTTTCGATTTGCTTTTTTTTCTTTTTTGCTTGCTTCTTATAAGTTCAAATGAGAATTTATGGATGTTTATAGGGGTTAGGGATTTTGGTAGCAGATGCTCTCAGCTGTTCTTTTCATTCGGTCGGTTTTTATTTGTAACGACAGTCATGACAACAAGAAAGTATTTAACTGATTCTGAGATTTGCGAATTAATTAATGAATCTGACAGTGATGTTAGCGAAAATAATCCAAATCTGTACATAGTCATTAAAGGGGGGGGGAAAGGATGAAGAAGATGTGCTCTTTGCTAATTTTCTTGCGTGAAAAGTCAAAATATGTGTGTAAGACATGTGACGTTGGACTATGCGTTAAAGAATTTTTTTTATAAAAATACCATGCAGCAAAATAAGATTCATTTTTTTATATCTTAATGTTCCATGTAATGGTACATCATTACACCATGAAATTTATGTAACAAATGTAAGCATATTTTACATTTTCTTAAATGATATGATTTTTTTTATGTAATTTTATGTATAAAACATACAATTTTCGATTAAATCTTTTTTTTTTCTTCCGAAAATGTATTTAATTTAATGCGTTTTAAATAATATTTGTAAAAACTAAAATATTCTAATGTGTAGCTGATTTTATAGGAATTTTTCTCGGGAATTAGGCTTAATAACTAAAATCGTCCAGGCACAGCGTGACACTCCGCGATAAGAAGCCGCGGGCCCAGAGAAGCACTTTTTTTTATCTCCCTACGGTAGCGATAGGGTTAAGCAACAGGTATTTCGAATTAGGGTACAGAAAATAAGATCAACTATGTAAAAGTTTTTAAAAAAATTAAATGCCAGTAAGAAATAGTCATTCATAAAAAATTAGTTGCCAAAGGAATAAACTTAAATTTCTTCAACTATTTAAGTATACTTTTATCAAAGTTATTTTTTAACTATCTGTTGATTTACATATTGTGACAATAGCCTACATGACCATTAATGCATTTTATTGAATTAAACAGTTACATAGTAATTTAACTCAAAAATGTTCGTTACGCTGAAAATTCATATCGATATCAGATCTTATATTATCATCTGCTTTTCATTTATACCGTAAAGCACTGTCAATTCAACCCCAGTTTAGTGGCCGTGGACCCTGTTTACAAAATATTAATAAGATTAGACTGCTTATATTTATTTTAAAAGATTTTTTCTTCAATACAGAAAGATAATTTCTCCATAATCTATTAAGAAAGTTGTTAAGTCTAAGTCCTGTTTCTCCATAATCTATTAAGAAAAAAATCTCTTAATTGTCACGAAAATGGTTGAGTGTTTATCCACTGTTAGAACATCGTAAAATTTACTTATTAGACAAATCTAGTAGTTCTGTGGTTTCTTTTTATACGAATTTTCAATTTTTTCTTAATAGAAATCAAATACTCGTATAAGAATACTCGTATAAAATCTTAAATACTCGTATAAGAATGAAACAACAATTTCAGCAATTGTTCTATGCATGCATTTTACTTTAACAAAATATCTTATTTAATGCATATTATATAAAAAATTCAACTAATAAAATTACATGAAAAGGAAGATAGATTCTTCATCAATAGTAAATATATTTTTATCATTGAAATTCTCTATCATTTTTTTCTATTCAATAGGTCAATAGGGGAAAAACCTTTTTTTAAAAGAATATATTTCGAATTGCATACTCAAAGTAGTTTTTCCAATTCCTTTCCACAATTCCACACAGAAAACCAAGTTTATTTTTTCTGTACCGCGTGAACGATTTTTAAAATATATTTTTTTGCCTCATTCACAAAATAGTTTGATATAAGAGACTTATTTTAAAGAATCTGGGCTTTTTCAATCCAGCATTTTCGCCTTTTATCCTTTCGTTTTTCAATCCTGAGTGGCTCATTGAAAATCGAATTCTATGTATAGAATTATCTACGTTTAAGTTCCAGTCATTTTGACTGATTGTTTTATTATTTTTGCTTTTAACTGGCACTACCATCTCCATACAATCACACAGTGTCACTAACGAGAATTTTAACGAATTGATGATTATTTCCATCATTTGATCGTTCCATCATTGTTCATAATTTAAATAGTTACTTATCAACACAATCACTAATAAGGAGAAATCAGGAAGTAACTCAACTTAAGTTTATTTATATTTCAAAATAATCAAAACACAAGATGTTTATTATCAAACCTGTGGATTAATCACTACAAACATCAGACTCTAAAAATTAATATTTATAGCTAAGTACTATAACTGATTAATGAGGTTCAAGTCCGTAATAGAGCTTGAAATGTAGGTCCGAATCACTTAACCATTTTTTGATACTAACTTCGATCCTAAATTTCTTTACACTTGACTGCATAGGCACGATTCTTAGTTGATAACTTCCGCTTACTTTCTACTCCATTAACTCTCGTATTGAACGTTTCCCTACTTAAAAATAAATCTCCTCAATTTTATGCTCATCCCTTCAATAATTCTCTTCTAATTTATGCAAATCACATTTCACTTATTGATAGAGATTCTCATTTCAAATTGTATATTACTAAGTTCCTAAAATTCAACTGAATGCGGAATACGTTATATAATGACGTTAGAGGCTAATGGTGGCATAAATTTGAAGTGTAATAAAATATGCTGAGGATTTTCCATGATGACCAGGACTAAATAAGCTTATTAATGTAGTACATTTTTCTAACTAAAATCTGTTCTTAATTTAGATCATTTTCTCGCGCATTAGGAGAAAATATATAGCTTTTAGGCATAAATCTTACCACATAGCTATAATTTTTGTAATAAATTTTAACCTACGAGGATGGAATTCTACATCGCCAGAACTAGAGTCGGCAAATCCGATTCGCAAGTCAAATCCGATTCACCGTCTGTATTTATTACAACCAACTGATTAATATTATATTTACATGAGAAAATTTCAACTAATTTTTTTATCTTAATTCAAGTGTAGTTAAGATATTTCTACATTTCTCTTCTCATTGGACTTTATCATTGAAAAGGTTCTGTCAAATCACTTGTGGTAAGTGCGAAATGGTATGCTAACAATGATGTTTAAAAAGGAATATAATACAATTCATTAAATACCTTAAGGAAGATAAGTACATACAATTAAAATAGTTTATATCTAATTTTGAGGGTACTTAAGAATAAGAAATCAGAACCGTTTATAAATAGCTTTACGAATATTAAGTTCAAATTTCGATCTCCTGTATAATGTAATTTTTATCTCAGGAAAGAAATTATGTATCCATCGCAGTTGTGCATAACTGAACTAGTTCTCTAATACGCTTTTAAATAAATGGAAATATTTATTCCATTTTTCTGTGTTAGCATTTGTATGTAAATATTATGTAAAATAACACTTTATAATAAAAAAAATCAAAATGTTTTTTTTGCTGTTGTTCTATGAGTAGATTTGACCACGTAAATTTCTTGAATTTGCTTTCAAAGCTTAAACATGTTACGATATGTTCAGTTAAAGTCTTCCCGGGCCTAAGAAGACTCATCTGTTAGTACCATTCAGCGATTTTGAAGCCTATGGGCCTTGAGCATTAATTACTAGCTAGAGTTCAGACTGAGTAGCCAACTCGACGTTGGACCACCAGTTAATTTCCCAAATGAAATTGACTAGACATTCATTTAGCAACCTCGGAGGGGTTAAAATCTGAGTAGACCCATGACCAATTACTCAAGCCGAAGCCACCAGAAATCGAATCTGGGCCTGAAATGCTCGCAGTTAGACATACTAATCGCTACACCACCACGGCTATAAGTAAAGTTTAGATACGTACATTTCCAAAAAAAAGTTTGCTTATCTCTGCTCTAGATTATTGAAAGTTCATGTGCTATTTATATAAACTATATAAAGTACTTTTCTTACGATTAATTATTGAATATTGAAATACTCCGATGAAATGAAAAATTATTAGCATTGTATAATTTATTAAATGACAATTTACTCATTATATATATATGACAAATTGCTACTTCAGTTGGTAAAACAGTGCTATCCAAGGAATTCAACCATTAATCTGAAAAGGTATTAAGTTTATTTATTATACGAGAATCATGTGTTATATGATTTTAATTTCTTTTAAATGAATAAGTCATATATGAAACTAGTATTAGTTAAAGCAAATTTGTGTAATGCATTTTCTTTATATTAAGTACAAAATATTTTATTAAACACGAGGCTTGATTCGAAAGTAATGCTTCTGTGGTATTAAAATTTTTATTTGTTCTCCGATTTTGAATTTTTTTTTGCTGTAAATGAAAGCTGCGTGAATCCTTCTTGACACGAATCAGTTGTCTTTATTCTCGGATGCCATTGTTGTGCTTTGAACTGATTGGTTGGCAGTTTATCAACATGGCACTGGGAAGCAACACAAGATATTTGGTCCGACGGCCTTGTAAAATTGAATCTCGGTCAAGAGAAGATGACGACATCTGGACTGGCTCATTCCTCACCCAAATTCCACAAAATTCCAGGGGAAGGACTTGAAGCATAGTGAGATTTAGCACTGAGAACTGAAAATATAAATACCATATGGAGAAATTGAAGTAGCGAAATGTTGCATCCGACCTGGTTCTTTCACTTCTCTCCCCCCCCCGAAAAAAGGAAACAGAACTTTAGGGGACATTACTTTTGTTTTTATGACTAGGGGGGGGAAGCTGTCATTAAAGCTTGGTGTCGACAACTACTCACCGAAATGTTTCTCCTACGGGTGTGCCAGACTAGTCACATGTTGGCACAATTACGTGAAAAGGATTGGAAATAACGTCGAAAAGAGAATAATGCAATACTTAGAGGGTACATGTAGCTTTCAGGCACAACAACAATTGAGAAATTTGGGTAACAAATACGTCTAAGGGCACATTTTTCATTCATTTCTCTTATAAATGTTAGAATAAACATGTATGTAAAGTAATTTTGTAGAGAGGCTTTCTTGATTTCCTAATTTACTATAAATTTGAAAATTCATTCAGAATGCAAAATTATATAATCGCCACGGTATCCCAAAACTATACAGTGACTATACTCATTGTCAGTGTTTTTTCTTCGAGACGCGGGTTCAAGTCCTGATGCTCCTAAAATCCCGCCATGTAACGGGACTAATACACGTTACATCTGCGGAAGCTCCAATCTTCCCTACCATTGGTATGGTGGAAAAATTCGGAGAGGGAGGTGTCAGCTCAGATATCATCCTCGCACTTGACTGCTCTTCAATAATTAAAAGGTCCGTCACAAATAGACCTCGTGTTGCTTCTAAATATAATGCGAATAAAAACAATAAATCCAAGATCTATATCTAACTTTATTCATACTTCAAAAGCCAAAATGTAATTTTCTATTTTCAGGAAACATTTTTGCATAATTTTTCAGTTTTCAGCACAAGCATATGTCTTGTCATGTTAGTTCCATGTTTAAAAAATAAATTTTTCCAAGAAAATAAGCTCGTTCAAATTGAATACATAGCGTTTGAATGCACCTTCGAGTTAGTGAATGAGCTCAAGCCGTATTCATAAGACTCTTTCTCCTTCGTTTACCAAGATAGTATTGCTAGTAACTGCTTTAGGTAGCTTTCCATTCTTGTCACGTTCTGTTGCATGTTAGTGCAGCAAAAATATACACAAATGAATAGTAGTCATTTTTGTTTTACCAAGAGTGTTCAGTTTTCCGGGTTTGAAGATATATTTGCATTTTCCTATTCAACTTCTGCTATATTTTTTTATATAGATCCCAATATTTGCGAAGATGGATCCAATAAAAAAATATTTTTTATGTAAAATTAAATAACTTTTATATATTTTGCCACGATAATTATGAAAAAGTGTCTAGAATTTCAATAATCATTTGGCATGTTTTTCTTATTGATATGTTCAATTCTTTATTCGCTATTTTTATTCCTCAAATAAAGCGGTCCTTTATAGTATAACTCACGGAAAGGAAACTACTGCAGTAAAAGCAAACACTCGGTTATATGTTGGAAAAATTCTCGATGCTGCAGAACTCATAATGTATAGAGTACGATCTTTTTCCTTACTGACGTACGAAATAATATCATGAGGTTTTAATAATTGCTAATTACTTAGAAATAACCGTGATATCTGGAAAATTTATTCTGCATATAAATTGATCCATATGTAAATAATATTTTAAATTATAGCTATAAATGTTGATTTGATTGGTTTGAGAAACCCGTAGATTGAAATAATCCGCAACATGGAAAAAATAGCGTTCATACAATGTCGGCTTTCGAAAAGTCAAGATTTTCTAGAAGAAATATATAACTTTGAGATGACAACATATGTATCAAAGTCTTGAGAATTAGTTATATATAAAAATTAAGTTTCTATTTCAATTATTTTAATGATAGTTAAAATTTTACCAGGATAATGAAACTTTAAACAGGATAATTAAAATGTTTCAACACAGTGGGTTACTTCGTTTGACTACTTCAACAATATGTACATAAAAGGATAAACTTATATTCAGAACAAATTTATTCAGTATCTCGATTATTTCTTGATAATAACTAAGCAATTACGATATCTCCTCTTACAATCAATGCAGTGTTCTTCTGTGTGATTTATATGGTTGTTTATTGAAGTCGCACTGTAAAACCACACGAGGGCTATTCGCGATGGACCTCATATTTGTGAACCACGGTCAAGTGACGAGGCTGACACCTAAACTGGCCTCAGACCTCTTATACTGCGGGTCTTCAGTTGCATCTGGGCTCGAATCTACGACTCGACGATAATAGCATCGGCCGCGAGTCCGCGACACTAACCACTGGGCTATCACCGTCAGTAGAATACTAATGTGAGCCTTTTACCATGTACAGGGGCAATCTTGTTGAAGTCTCACGGTCTCCCATTGGTGTGATGTGGAAGTTTGGACAGGGAGGGCTAGCTCCTATATCACCCTCGTCACTTGACCGACGTTCGAAATTACGAAGTTCATCTCCAATAGCCCTGAGTTGCTTCTCAGAACTACATTAATAAACATTCACATCACTCTGAATTACTGGATAGCGTTAAAGCTGCAATATTGGTCCAAAAGATTTTTTTTTTTTTTTTTTGATTAGCAACGTTTCTTTTTCTTCATAAAATTGGTAAAACAAGTCTTCAGAAAATTGGTGTACCACAGTGAAAATTAAATAAGCCACTGGACTGCACTCGTACATCCTTTTTATAGTTCGAACATATCACTTTAGTCTAACATTTTCTTAAATTCCCTCTTTGTTGTAAACAATATGAAAAGACAACGACATTTCCTGATGTCTTCTTTGCTTTTATTTCCAATTCCTCAATCATTTGGGATTGTAGAATTACTTGGTTCTTACATAAGACCTCTCTATTCAGGTAGTTTTGACGAAATGAGCTTCAGTTTGGATCATAGAGCTTAAGATATAAATACTGCAAAGAATATTGTATTGCCTAGTCATAGTATTTCCTTCTTTTTCAATTACTAAATTTAAATAAAAAAAAGCCAGGAACAATAGTCTAAAGAAATCAAGAGTCCAGTTATGATGTTAATCGATTTAGAATCTTTAAATTCATTATAATTGATTGTTTGGTATTTACTTTACTTTCTTGATGGCTAAATTTCCTAAGAGTTTTGCAAAGGCGTAAATTACTTATCTAATCGTACCGATCGACAATGATTCCCAAGCCATTATATGTCGGTAGTGTGGCAGCTTAAAGGCGCAAGAGCCAAATGTGCGCCAAACAAGATTTCAATGTGATCTAGACGTTTTGAAAAATAGAGGAAGAAGGTTAAAAATGACTGACAAGAAGAAGAGTCTAAAATAGCAAATGGTGTTCTGGAACGGTACTTCAGTATTTTACAAAGAAAGTTAAAATCATGTGAAAGAAAAGGATCAGTAGCGTGCCTCTGGTTCACGATATCCCTATCTAACTAAAGTGTAAGCCTCCGAGGGCAAACCGTTATGTAGATGAGCCTAACCTTTTGATTCCTAACTTTTTTTCTTTTCACTTCTCTTCTATGGTCGTTGCGAACACTCCTGAAGTTACATATGATTAATCCAGGTGTCTGAACCAGTAGATTCTGTTATCAATTCATTATCTCTATCGCCAATTAACTAACAACTCTCCTATTACTTAATTCATCGCATCGCTGCTTATAAATATAATGTATCTGATATATCCACTACACTTCCTAATTTCTGTCTAATCTACATAGGCCATGCTACATTTTATTGGATGAGCTTTCATTTTACAAATTTCTAAAGGAGTATCCTTAGTTGTTGTTGGAGGGACCCTTCTGGAGCTTACCTTCTTTAGACTGGTGTGGGAATCATGATCCCGAAGTAACCTAGTGATATATTTTTTTCTTTCATTGGGGTTTACTGTCTATGGTAAACATGAGTGATGCGCCCCCCGGAACACCCTAGCGGTCCTTCTGTATTTTTGACTTTCCTTCTTGTCCACGAATGTTTTTTTTCTTCCAACTTTCTTATGCCTGGATCACAGTTAGGTATGGTTTGGTGCAGTTTAGCAAATTTCTGATGTTTTGCACCCTAAAACTATTTTCATGCTCATAGGTTGAAGAGAAAACGCGATAGAGTAATTGCTATTACGCAACGTGTTTAAAACCATTTCATTGTTCTCTTATTCTAAAAAACCTTTAGAACAGCTAAAGAAGTAGAATATTTGTTAGTGCAAAATTTTCACATATAGAAAAGGAACAAAAGTAAAACTCTACATGAGAAAACTGATGGCAAGAAATATGAAATGGGAGAATAAGATGCAGATTGTAACTTAAATTTAACCTGCCTCAATCTGAATTCAGACTCGGCTCTCTTAATTTAATGGGAGCATCAACCACTTCATGAATTAGATACTTGATATATAATATCTTTAACACAAGATACAAATTCAGCTCATTCTAATTATTTTTTATCTTTTCTTCTTCACATCACCATGAAAGGATAACTAGAAGAAGCAATACACTTCGTTTTTCAATCGATTAGTGTAAATTAATTAGAAGAAATACCCCCGCGCTT
Organism: Nephila pilipes; assembly: GCA_019974015.1. Taxonomy (NCBI): domain Eukaryota; kingdom Metazoa; phylum Arthropoda; class Arachnida; order Araneae; family Nephilidae; genus Nephila; species Nephila pilipes. The sequence goes on from BMAW01055116.1 coordinate 208,157, forward strand.
TCCGCAAGAAGTAGAATCAGTCGAAAAAAAATATTATTCTAAATTACGCAACAACAAATGAAATCGAACAACACAATATACATAAAAGAATATATAATTTTACACATAATATTTTTATACTATTCATAATTCATTTATACTACGCAATGTGTAAATTTATGGATTCTTTTTATGCACTCATAAGACATAATTTTATACATTACTTTTATTCATATTGTTTTACACTGCATATGGGAATTTAAAAACAATCTAATACAAACTGCTTTAAATTCAATGCATTTGATTTTACTGAATATAAAAAAAAAACCTCTTAATGTACCAATGTTTGATTTCATACATATAGTATTAGAAATGGAAAATGACGATGGGGTAGCTCACTGCAGTATATTACATTGATCTTTTTTTTGTTTCACCTAGATGGAAAAAGAATTAATATAATTTGGGGGTAGTGAAGTCTATGAGTTCCCTTCCCAAAAATATCACTATAACTTTCTCGGCCATCTTTGTCTTCTTTTGAAGCTGATTCTTCGGAAGCAACCCACTGTTTTCACTGTTGTTTTGTTTCCGTTCCATAATGTTAAATCTAGGACCCATCGATGATGAAAACTTGACGTGTCTGGAATAAAACTTTGATTTGGAGCCAAATGGCTTCCTATTGCTAGCCTATGAATCAGAATAAAATTAATTTTGGTGTGATTTAACAGATGGGAACACATAATGATAAAATCAATTTGCCTTAACAATGTCAACTGTCCTAAAATTTGGTACTTTTTGAGCTACTATCCTATATGTTAGAACTACATGCTTAAATTTACGCCTTCATTGTATTATGCACAAGTGAAAAAATAGATTCCTCTTTCATTCTAAAACTATCTTGAAATCATTGATAGCCATTTTTGATCATTTGCATTTTCGTTAAGGACATAGACTGAAATTCCTTTCAGAATATTCCATTAACACAAGCATCGATTATAATTACGTTTCACATTTCTATTGGCCCACAGTCAATTGAACCAGAAGATAAATTCTTGGTCTGGAGACAAATTTCAATATAGTCGTATTCTTGAACAATAGATACCTTTCATTCTGAAGAGTTTTCGTTTTCTGAGATAACGCTTTTTGAGTCTAAATTTAGATTTAAAAATCTGTTTCACATACTTGAATATTTTTAAATCGTTTAAAATTTCTTTATACGTTCCAGTTCTCCTCTAGAAGTTTACCAATTATATCTCGAAGCTTCCATAATGTGATCAGACAGTTTACCTTTCTTTAAAGTATTCATTTCTCAAGTTTATGCTTTCACATACCATTATTTGCGCGTTTTATGTCTATTCTATTTTTATCACCATTTTGAATGCTTTTAATATGTTAGTACGAGTTCCCATTGTTGGACAAGAATGATTAAGGCTTTTTTAAGTATTTTAATTTAACATACAAGTCACTTAGACAATCGGTAAAATTCTTCAGGACAATATTATAAATATTATAGTTCATGTCTTTCGGCTCTCTCTTTAAAATGAATGCACTTATCAACAAGCTAAAAGCTGGAAATTATAAAGAAAGATACGAATAACAATTTACTAGTTGTTTTGCTGAATTTATGCATTGTTGATTTTGTCGTTACTTGTGTTGATTTTGACGAGTAATGGATACGAGTTCTGATACTTCTAGAACTCCATCGTGTTGGGTGGCTGACGTTGAATTTCTCACGTTGAGATGGCGTGAAAGTTAAAAGTTGGAGTGCCAAATCAAGTGGCATCTTCTTAACTTAACCGAGATTCAAAATTACGAAATCTCGTTGGTAAAAGCACACTCGTTCCGTTTCTAAGAGAGATATTAATAAGCAAACCACTGAAATGATATAAATTTATCTGAGTTATTCAATGTAGCCAAATATCAAAAGATTACAATTGGGGGATTTGTGTTTAGAAATAGATAGCGTTTCTAAGACACTTTGCAGTTATCATTGTACCCTGCCATCTGCAAAACGGCGCTAAACTAACTTGGCACTGATTCATTAGATAGTTTTGCTTTCGAAGCATTTGCAACCAAATAAAAATTTTATTGCTCTCGCTCATCATTATCCAAATTACAACAAAAACGATTAGAATCCAATCTACAGCCAAAACAATGGGTTGCCTCCAGTAACTCAGCGACAAATAAAGTGAAGGGAGACCAAAAACGTGGAAAAAGGAACAACGGACAACACAGAGTGAGTTAACTCATTTCCATTTCCTCATTTTCATTTTTTAACTCATTATACTAATATGAGAACCTCATTTCCTTTTCTCAACTCTAGCACTTTTGAAACTATCCTAGTATTATATGTGAAAACTGTAGTTGAGTGTTCCTGGTCGGCTGACGATGTTTCGCTGTCGGGCATTGCTTTCGTCGAGTTTTGGATTAGAGATGTCATTTCACTTAAGACCCTCGTTGTAATGGGGCTAATTCACCTGTCGAGACTCCAAGTACTTTCATTGTCGTGGGATGGAATTTCGGAGATAAAGGTTCTATCTCTGGTGTCGTCCCCGTCACTTGATCGAGGTTCGAAATAACGAGTTCCGTCGCCCAAAGCCTACGTGTTGCTTATTAGGGTGACGTTCATAAATAATCGTAATAGCCATAGTGTTATAGCTCTGAAATCCGAAAAAAATACTTAGAATTCACTAAAAGATTGGAGTTCGGTAACCATTTTAATAAAAGTTGATTGATTTCTTTTTAATAATATACTTCACATTCCGCTTAAAATATTCCCACACCCAGACACTAAATACAACGATTAGTAATTTATTTAGAGTGCCAGCTCCCTTCTGCGGAATAAATGACTATCCTAATAAGATGTAATAGACACGCGATGTCAAAAAAAATAATTTCATTTCCTTTCAATGACTGTTTAACAGCAGTTGAACTAAAAATGATTTAATAACGCTCTTGATTATATGAACGCTTAAAATCCATAAACTAATCCTCAGAAGTGTCAATTTTTAATCCTGATTTATCTCTTTTGATGATTTATAACGGAAATATGTAATTCGGGATCGCGTGTAAATGTAGGGAGCTCGAGTGCTGTATTAAAAATTTATAAATTGCGGCAATGGAAAGGATGTGATATGAAACGCTTAGGCAATGAATAAAAAACATGAAAATACGATTTTGAAGGCAATGAAATAGGATTGTGCTAATGAGAATAATGAAATATATAGCTTCTTGCGTCATTTATAGGAAATATTATTCGTTTCTGACACCAGAAATGGCTGTTTTATTTTTATATGTATTCAATTTTTATATCACATTGCATGCACTGATTTAAAAAGATCAATATAGTTCTTAGCAGTAATTAAAACATTTTGTATGATTTACTTTTAGGTAAAATAATTCATTAAGTTTAAAAAAAAAATGTCAGCTAAGTTATTTATTAATCAAAACTTTATGTATCCTAATTTCAAAAGTGTATAGGGATGAAAAATTAAAGAATTATGTAAGAAAAATTAAAATTTTGAAATGGCAAGTTTTGTTCTTTCAATAAATGCAATTCAGATGTATTTACTTTTGTTGATCCATAACACATTCTATAAAATGTATATTTTAACCTTTTGAAAAATGATACAATTTTCATTTAAAAAAATTCTAGAAAATAGTAATATTACAATAATAGGTCTTTCAAAAAACTTCTAAATATGTGTTAATATTATGTTGCTTTGAGAAAATGATGTCAACAAAAATGCGTGTGTATAAAATAAAAGGAAATATGTACATTGTTAGGTTCAAAAGATTAACATTATAATACATTATGATTATAATAATAACATTTAGTTTTATTTAAGGTATACTTACCAAGCTAAAATATAAATAATTTAATATTTAATTATCTGCTTTTATTTTAGTATCCAAATAGAATATTAATGTCTACTTTAATAATTTATCATTTCCTCTTACTTTAATATTCAATTTAATAATTGATTTTTATGGCAGAATCGTTTTTTCTTTTTCGTTGTTAAAACTGGTTACATTATGGATTTGAAGAACGTATTTTCTTTTCTTATAAAGGATCGCTTCTGAGGAGTCAAAAGTCAGAATTACGCTTACTTTACGCTAATTATTATTCAATTTGGTGAACCGTTGATGTCTATTCGATTCGATTCTTTCATCACAGAATGAGCTCGTTACCAAAGGTAAAAACATTTTATAACCCGAATATTTCTTTTTTAAAACTCCGTCTAGCCTATTTTAAAATTAGATTAACAAAGGCTCAAACAATTAATGAAAAAGCGGCTTGTCTTCCCTCTCAAAACTTAAAAAAATCCTAACCCTGAAAAAGGAAAATTCAAAAATGCGAAATTGAAGAGAGCATTTAAATCCTATGCAAAAATTTCCCTTTTATCCTCAAGAAGATAATTCTAATACATTCGAAATTCTTAAGGAAAAAATATGAATTCCCCTACCCAATCTGAACCACCACCTACCCAGGACATTTTCCCAATCATGATCTGAATGTCAAATAGCTACTGAGAATTTCACAAAATTCTTGAGAAAAACATTTCCCAAAAATGATCTATCTGGAAAGTTCAGAAAATTTTTTATCGCCTATCAGTTGAAACTTACAAAGGAATTGTGAACCATCTTAAAAATTAGAAATTTAATATTATGTGATCCCACCTAAATTTGACAGAACAATTACACTGGTTATTTTAGGACTTCCTGCAGACATCGTCACTGAAAATAATTCCCAGAAAATTCAGACTTAAGGATACATTGTCGAAAAACTTCTTGAACACAAACACTTTTTTCCCCAAATTTTCAATTTAAGCCCCATTACCTATTTTTCAAGTTAGCATCAACAGCTCCTTAAAATTTCACAAAACTTATAAAATTAATAAGTTTCCGTATATGACTTTTAAAAGTTGAAAGCTTTAAAGAAAGAAAAAATTATTAATGAATGCTATAACTGTCATCTTTGTGAAAATAATTCTACGAACTGCGAAATTAAAACCATATGTTTTCATTATGGTGATTCACACCGTACAAAAACTTGCACCAAAAAGCTAAACGAAGTTTAACTGTACTGTATCAACTGCCAAGAACTAAGTCACTTGGATTCTTCAAAAGGTTTCCTGGAGTTTCCAAAGCCCATAAAAGTACATCAAAATCTAACAAATATAAGCAAAATTCCAAAAGCTACTTACCCAGAACTGAGTTACACTCAAGCCATTGTGTCCAAAACAGATATCGTAAAATTTTTAAGAATTACAAAAAATTTATTCTGCATATTAATAAATTCTTATGTATTTAATGTTGTAAATTATAACTATTTATGTTGGTTTGTTTGGTTTCAAAAAGCTACAGATTGAAGTAAACCACAGTGTGGAGACAGCGTTAAATATGCCGAGTTTTGCAGTGAGGCCCTTCGAAATGTCTACAAACGATGGAAGAAGTTTATATCTCTGAATAATGATAATGTAGAAAAAAATCTTCAGAATAATGCATAAAAACTTATTTTCTGTCTCGATTATTTTTGGTAATACTCGTAGTTAAAACTCTACGATACATTGGGATAATAATTACAGTTTACAATTTTACAATACTGAGTTAATTTCAATTTACGGTTCCTGGGACGAAACAAATCAATACTAATAGTACAATTTACAAATTGTATGTATATAAGTATTATTTATTAAGTAGAATAAATTTTTTATCTGTATATCTTGGATATTTATTGTAATAAATTAAACTTTACAATATATCATCATGTATGTAATATACTGAATGTCGCTTCATGAATAGGAAAGCAAGAAAAACACACTTCATCACTTAACATTTAAATTCTCTAAAATGAATAAATCATAGTTCACTTTGTTATCAATGTAAAGTAAGGCGCCAATATCTTGAATGTTTTTGAATATTTTCACACAAAAAATATTTTGAATACTCAGAAAATTTTATTTTATGTCATTTTCCGTTTATAGAATAAGCTGCTTTTTATAGAGGCGGTATTTTTAAGTGGCACAGAAAAGCAGAAAAATGGTATATTGATAAAAGTTGAATTCAAAATCAGTTTACTTTTTTTCCTGTCGGTAAAGAGGATGAAAGTTTTTGTTGACGAGCAAAAAAGTACAGCTTATAACTACGTGCCTTTTATTAAAATAAATTGCCAGCAATCGATACAGTAGTGGCTGCATTGAGCTTTTCCGTGTAATGTATATACATAAAAAGGATCGAATATTCCTCCTTAAGGCTTTTTTGTGATAAAAAGTTTTTACTTTCGCTGAGTGTTTCAATACTTTTTTCCAGGAAACTTAACAAAAAACCCTACCAACATTTATTTGTGCGAGTTTTACATTATGAAAATTCTTAAAATCAATAATGAAAATTAATATAATCAATACAATGCATATGAGGATAAATATCAAATTTATATTATTTCCTGAATAAATTCGGTCATTTTTGAATTTAATTCCAGACATCCACACACATAATAAAATAAATTTATATTTCCTTTCCTAGCATTCTTACAAATTTCGGCATTCTGAAATAAATATTATTATTGCTAAATTAGGACATATGAAAAGCTAGATATATTTCTATTTTCGTTTTTATTTTAATAGATGACCGTTGCAAGAATTTTTTTTATACTTTATGATTTCGTTTGCTTTCCAAAAAACTTTTTATCCGCAAAGATTGCATTTCAAAGCGTCTTCATTCTTTCATATTTTCCTACAAGATGAATTTCATAGCTTAAAGCAAAACACATTTCATTTCACTGTTTGTCTTATGCTCTTTTAAAATTATTTTTATCAAATAACAAAAATATGTATCTCCTAAATTGTACTATTCGAAATTTCGAATATTTATCATAACCCATATCATATATAAACAACAATTATATATTAATAATCTTTCAGTTCAGAAACTACTGCCGGAATCAATTTTATACTTTGAAAATTGTCCAACAAAATTTGAGGATGGTTCAAAAAATTATTTGTATTTGAAGATAGATGGCCTCATTTAGGTAATTGTTGTTACCAGTTGGTGCTGCCCTCTGTTTAATGGAGCGAAACAAACCTGACGTTGATTCATAAGTTAGTTTTGATTTGGTTGTCATTTGCTGCCAAATCAAAATTTGATTGCTGCCACGTCAAGTTGTCACAATCGGTGAGCCCTAGATTCATCATTATGCTCCGGAAATCAATTAAATATTAAAACAATGGTTTCTTTCTAATTAATCTGCTCCAAAGAAAGTGCAGATGATCTCATCGAATTATGATGAAGACTTTTTAAAGTGCAAAATGTGTCATAATCTCGAATACGAGTAACTGAAACTTGGACTTGACTTGTGAGTCATGATGCTTAGTAAAAACAAACTATTTTCGATGCTACCAGAAGAACAATATTTCAACTTTTCAAAATTTTCTTAAATTTAATACTAATTTTTAGATATAATTTTCCACGATGAATCTTATTTCTAGTAAAATGCACAATTGTATCAAATTGTTGAAACGCAGAATTATTTATTAAATCATTCCATCAAGGTAAATAATTTAGGGGAAAAAAGTTCTAAGAGTGAAGTTGTTTGATATCATGGAACCTTAAAAAAATTAATATCATCAAAAAAAAGACGACGTACGTCGCCATTTCATCATCTTGTTGCTTTTAATTCAACTTGAATAATTCAAGTAAATGAATTGATTTCTTAATGATTTTTCTAAATTAAAGTAAAGGTTATTTTTGTCATAATTAGAAGAAACAAAAGGGGTTAACAGCAATCGGTCTCGTCATAATTAACCAAGGCTAAGTGACGAGGATGACTTCTAAGCTACTTTTCTTTATTTCCAAACTTATATACCACTGTCACGTACAGCTCCTTAAAGCCCACATCAGCCCTCCAACAGAGTGAGGATGACACCAAAGTGGTGGTTGTGACAATAATAACAGTCTATTAGGTCTTAACATTTGAATGTGAAACCATGATTCGAAATGGAGCTATTCGGAAATACAGACGTATTCAATCACTTCTTACGGACGAGATTAGAATGTAAAATTAAATTAAAATTATCTGTAACTTTGTAAATTAGTATAAAAATAGAATTCAAAAAATAATTAACATAAAACGTCGTCTATTAATGTGTAATTTAACTGTAGAAACACGAACCGCGGGCAAAGCTGGAAGTGTTGTTCCTTTCAGTGAATAACACACAAAAAAAAGAATAAGAAGTCGAGAGGATGATATTCAACCACCACACAAATAAGTTGATTTTGAAACCCGACAGATACTTAATGAGCATCAGATCCATTTGATGAATCTTCAGTGGCATCTATGACTCGACTGAACAACAGTGGTAATGAATACGCAACCATGATCACGTGGTTATCATCGGCTAAATTTAAAACAAAAATATTAATACAGTTTTTAAGTTTCTAAAATTAAGAATTTTTCTAAGTATTCAGTCTTGATTGAAAACCTCTCATTTACACCTTTAAACGTAACCCTATTTGGTCTTTACATGGTGCTTTATAAATCTTGCAATAATTTTGAAGCGTTAAGAGATTTTAATTCAGAAGTGGTGAACCTATCATACACGAGACAGAATCGACACACCGAAACATTTTGGATTTCATGCGTTGTTCAAAGATTGCCATAGTCCGTGAACAGTCAGCATGGATCAGACGACTAATCTAGAAGAAACTATTAAAATGATTATGTATTCGAGTATAGTAGTCCATAGAGTGACGAAATAAAATAGTTTCCAACGAAATGGATTTTGTGCAAATTGATGATTTGAAGAAGCAAGTTACAAAATTTCAAGTCAATATCTGGGCAAGAGTTTATAGACTTTAATTTTAAATTCAAAAATGTTAGATTGATTGGATAATGAAACAGAGTGGTTATTTCTAGTAAAATGACAAACAGAAAATCTAGAGTGCTTGGCGCCGATTACAGAAACTTTCAGTATCATGAGAATACGAAGGTCATTCAATAAGTTCTTAGAAACTCCAGGAGATCGTGCTCGTAGCATCAAAACCTGTTTGTTTTTCATAAGCATCATGACTGACTAGACAGTTGTTTAAGTCTCAGCTACACCTATTCACTATCATGATGCTTTTTGCATCTCAAAAATTCTGCATCAAAACTTTTCCTGCCAATAAGATCATCTTCGCCTTCTTTGGAGCAGTTTCACTGGAAGCAACCAATCTTTTGTTTGTTGTTTGTTTTCCGGCGTATAACGATGAATCCATTTATCATCGATAGTGGCAATTGGACGCGGAAGCAAGTAACTACCAAATAAAAAGTAACGTATGAATCAATGTCAAATTTATTTCCACTCCAATTAACAGATGGACGCACTTAATGGCAACAGCAATTTACTTTGATAATGCCACCTGTCTTCTAATACAAGTGCTTTTTGATCCACCCTTGCATCTAGAGATGGCTTTTCTTACAATTTTTCCCTCGTATTTTAGTGAGACCCAATTCTCAGCGTTAAATAATGCTAAAAAGCAACGAAAGAAACCGATACACCGAGTAATTCAGCCCTTGAATTTAAGAAATATTAAACTTCAAATGAAAATATTCAGCAAATGAATATCTGCTTTGGATAAAAATTGAATGTTAAAATTTACTTCTTTTTGCTTTTCTAATAACAAATATATTAAAGATATAACTATTTCTTTCAATAAATGTAAAAATAACACAAAATGTGGATACATTTAGATGTGACACGTCACCGAATTTAAGCTACTATTTTTGCGAATTTTGACCATTTCAAAAAAAAAAAAAAAAAAGATTGTCATAACTATAAATTAGTGCGTCTTTAAATGAAAAAATATAATAATGTACTGAACTTACAGAATTTGGAATAATTTGAAACAACTTAAGAAAGGAAAAAACTCATTGAATACGTAGATTGAGTGTGACTCATTTTATAAGCAGTGAGTGATAGTGGAGTTTAATGGTGCAAGAGTCCGATTTCGCTATACTGAACCAAAGTATCACTGTGTTCCAGACGTTTGAAAACAGTAGGATGAAAAAGATAAAAGTTGGTTGAAAAGAAGAAGTGTCGAAAATAGGGAAGGATTACCGGAGTATCTCGGAGGTGTGTCACCCAATCCCATGAGAAAGAAAGAAAGATTTTTGGTGTGCCTCGGAATCATGATTCCCGTTTTCTACTTCAAAAATGGAAGCCTCTAAGGATATTGAATACGTAAAATTAATAATATTTTCATTCATATATGATAAAGTTATACATATTTACCTCGAAAGATGTTGATTGTTATTCTATTTAAGTAACGTTTGAAGAAATATGAGGAAATTTAAACATTCACGGAGTAACTATTTCTCTGAAATTTTCCTGACGAAGAATTAATTCGAATAATATTTATATAAGAATATATGCTACGAATTCCAAATATTTTAAAAATAAATATCTATCCCACTTTGTGCCTTATGTTTTTAAAATGAAACACGAAAAAAAATTAACATAAGAAATTCATGTGAATTCTTTCCCAAAAGCGTTTCGAAAAGCTACCGGACAAAATATTCCATTGCGAATTCATTTCATAAATTAACTTCGGAATCTCGGATATTTCAAAAATCAATTACGGATCCTGACAGTTCGGAGAAAGTTTCACAAATTTGTTCTTTGAAATGTTACAAATATCTGTTAGCTGCTGATCGAGCCAAAATCGGGGATTGGAAAAAATCTTGAATTACGACTTTTTGTTTTAATGAGACTTCTTTCGGTGCTTCGACTTCCAAACCTCTTCGATGAAGTTTGAGGATAAAAAAAAAGGAATAGTTGGAGATTTCCCTTTTTTTAAAAAGGGTAATTCGTTATATAACTACTCGAAATACTACAACTGGAAATTGACTTCTTGAGAAGTTTTAAGAAATACTATATTGTTTGTTTATTAACGTTGCAGTATGAAGCAACACTAAAGAAACTGGTGGCTAACCATGTAAATTTGATCCATGGTCGAATTATGATGTGAACTCTGTTACGGTTTCCCTTTCAACTGTCACTTTAGAGCTATTAAGTGAATTCAGTTTGCGACATTTGGCTATTCGCTATTTTTTCTTCCCTAACTTCGGGGACTGTTATCGAGTTGAATTGTATAAAAAAATAATTTCTCCCAACCCCAATGAAACCTGATTAGATAAATTAGATGAAGATAGAAATAAAGTGAAGTGATTTATGATACATAAAAGATATTTAATTAATGGGGAAAGAAGAGCGATGAAAGGTAAGAACTGGACGTCAGATAATTGTTACTGAGAAAAATAATCCTGTTAGTTTTGTTGATTGAATTGAATTCCATTAACAGCATTAATTTACGTGCTTACTTTCGAAGAAATCTGGGAAATTAAGAACGATTGTACTGGTAATAGAGAAATCTTATTTAAATAATAAATTAGGTTAGTAGATTAGATTGGGATTCTGGAAAGACCTAACTTGGAGAATCAGCAGTCATAATGAATAAAGAAGTTGTGTTAGTCTTGTGTGTCCTCAGTTAAAGTTTGGTAGATTTTGATTGATATATTAGTTTGAAATATGACCTATCTAAAAAAACACCAGTGTCTGTATTTATGAGATACATGTCTATACGTTTCAGTTTATTTACTTTAAGAAAAACTGTGGGAAAAAAGTACTTAAGAAGAAAAAAATCCTATAGTGAGAATTAAATCGAAATCACTGAATAAAAGTTGCAGATGATTTCGGTTTCACTATAATTACATGCTGAAGTTATCTTGGACCTTTATAATGTAGTGTTTTAAAGAAAGTCTTGCATTATTAAGGTTACATGAATTAAATAATCCATTTAGGCCGTGATTGACGACTTACATGGTCATTTTACAAAAGCCTTAAATACTTTTAAATACTCTTAATTAACCCTTTATTTGCCTAAAAAAATGAGGTACATTTTTTATAATTATTTCCACTATAGATAAATATGATTCTAAACAAATCAGAAGCTACAGACACTGCATTTAATCAAATGAGAAAAAAAGAGCATTTATTTGTCATTACACAACGATGTGTTATAATTGGTTTTTTTCTTGCTATTTCAAACTTAAATGCTGCCAAATCGTGCTTTTCTCACAAATTTTTTTTAGGTTTTAATTTTTGGAATTATGACTTGTTTTCCTCTTCAACTATCCATTTGATATCTTTCAAGCAATGTTTTTTGAATTGAATAAATCTCCTAAAAAGATGGAAAGCAATTTTTTGTAGATTAGATAAAAATTGTTTATAAATAATGAATTGAATTGAGGAGGTGCATATATAAGCACTGAAACGTTTAACAAGCGAAATTAGTTGGTAATTAGAAGATATATGAGCTGAAGTTTTTAATGTGAGATATCTGTGTCAGACCTGCGTTGAGACTATTGTTACAAAAATTTCTTCCTCTAAGCGTGTGCGGGGAGTGAAAATGAAGTCCAACTCGGAGGATAATGATAAATAACGCTTTATTCGAAAATCTTCAGCTTCCTCATTTTCTTTCTCCACTTCACACATATAGCAAAGCTTGGACAATTACAGCACAAACAAATTAACAGCACAGGTACAGAAACAAAATACACTTTTAAGGACAGTCACAGTTATTTCAGCAACGTTAAGCGACGTTCAGTAAGTTAATTCAGCTAACGTCAACAGCCTTAGTCCTCACTGCAGAAAACCTCCAAAAAAAATTTGCACTTCCAGGGGAGGATCCGGCGATTCCAGGCAGATACACTCTGCTTTTTTGCAAATTCACCCTTGCGCTCCACTTCAAATGCCAACAGCGTTCAGTCGATCCCATATCGATCTCAGCAATGGAGACACCAAAGATAGACTTCGACAGTTTCGCTAGATTCAGGCCGAATTTCCAGTAGATTCACTCTGCTATGATTCTCCGATCAGTCTAAGAAGCGGACTCCTCAAACAAATTGCTTCCTTGGACTGTAACTCTTGGCGTATTTATACCTCTTCCGGCCAGGTATGACGTCATAGGGAAAATTGACGAAAGATCCCTAATGTTCTTCCCGATCGATATTTTGTCTTGAAAGTACCTTCGAGTACTTTCCATTTGTCAAGAAAGTCACCAAATCCGTTGCCAGGTTGAAGAATTTATTACTTAAACACTCTTTTGAGAACTGATGACTTCCATCTTTGGATTGGAATTTTCTCTTCTCAAGAAAACCGCCATCTTATGCTCGTAAGACTACGGAACTTTAATAGTGAACTCAGAAAGGATTTACGAAGGTAAAGAATTTGATCCCTTGTATATGCCTCAAAATTGATTGTTAAGGTAAAATAAGTGTTCAATTTCAATATTAAACGTATGATCAGATGTGCTTAGAGATTTTTCAATAGATAAAGTAGATTAGGAATCAAATTTTGATTATTAGTAGATCTGAATTAAATAACTTTGCCCCTGTGGGGATTTCTATTCATTCGACTTTTGCTTCATGACTGTTTCAAATGTAAATAAGAATTGAAAATCAATAATAAGTATCAGAACGCTACAAAAGGACGTGGAAGACACTTCAACTAGCCTGGTACCATGTTAGATATAGAAAATGTAGTACTACACATGTAAACTGGAAATTGAGAATAATTTACTGTGATAATTGTCCGGTATTTGGTTTTCCTTTTTCTAAGAAGTCCTTGAGTACGATAGCCTTTGCTTCCAAAAATATCATCGTCAAACCTTTTCCGATTGATAAGACCATTTTTGCTTGCTTCGTAGTAGATTCACCGAAAGCTAGCCTTTAACTTTATTATCGCCTAGGAGCATAGTGATTAATCCAATCTCATCGACGGAGAGAACACGACGTGACATCAATCAAACTTTGATTTCGCAGCCATTTACTGCCAAAACTAACTTATTTACTCAGTGTGAAACGTGTTTGGACCACGTTTAAAAGATGGAAGTACACATTTGTAATGTAAAATTTGATTAGTAACGTCTTCTGTTCTAAAAAGAGCTATTTTTAATGACTCTAATATGTAAAATTATTAGCGATCTTTAAATTGCCTGGAATAATGATTTTAAGTAAGAATTTCTAGAAATGATTTTTTTTACAATTTTAAACACATTTTATGTTGTATAGAATTCTAGATATTATTTTTATGAAATCTGCCAATTCTTATTCCCATTTTAAGGTTTTACCTCATGAATCACAGAGAAAAATCTAAAATTTTCATAAATACTATAGCAAACATTCAGACATTAAATTTAAATGGGTGCAATCAAGTACATAAAATTGTTGAAACCATATTAAAATGTCATTATTTTGCAGACGATTTACTTAACCATGACTATTTTACAAAATTTTAAGTAAATAACGCTATAATTATCATTAAATTTTACAGTGCGATGAATTATTTAAAGGGCAATACGATCTCATATTACTGTGACTTAATCTATTGTCACACTTAAATGCGATTCATTTGAATGTTAAATGCATTTTTCTCACGATACGCTTGAAAATGGAACAAATTCGAATCCACACTCATTAACTCAAATTACCAGTTCCTACAAATCTATAACCACCTTTTTAATTTTATACTTCTTAAATTAATTAGTGCCAACTTGACTCTCTTTCATTCTTTATAATAGGGAGAAAAAAATATTTCTAGTAGAAGGGAAAAAGAAGAAACGACTCAAAATAGTTGACGGAGATTTAATCACTTTCAAAGAATCTGTGTGAAAGGCATCTGCAGATTTCTGGATTCATATAAATAAAATTTTATCTTTGATAAAATTATTTATGGTTTAAATTAGCGCATATTTCTTAGAATTTAATTGTCTGGAATCTACGTCTTCTACTTAAAAATAAGATTAAAGATTACATTTTTTTTATTTAATTTAATTTACTGAGAATGGTATAACACTTTTAATTAATTCAGCAGCCATTCAAATTCCATTTGAAAAGCGCTATGCATAAATTTATATACAATTGAAGTAAATTAACAATGAATTATCTCACATGAATTATCTTATGAGTTAATTAAATTATTTATGTAGTGATTTAAGAAATAATCTCTTGCAAAAAATGTAATTTTTATTTATATATGAGACTATATTGAAAAGAATCAATTTAATATAAAACAAGAAGAGATACATAAAACAAGTATATCTCGTACAATAAATATTCATCGAATTAATTGAATGCAAATCTCTATTAAATAAAAAGGTACACATAAAATGGTGAGATAAGCTGGAATAAAACAGTTATAAATGTTTAATTCTCAACATTCAGCATGAACAATTTATTTGATATCGGCAATTACGTAGGACAAAAGATAAACTTAATGGATTTATGAAAACGAAAGAGAAATATAGTACAATAATTCGCCTCTGCACACACACAAATCGTTAAAAGTACATGGAGTATTTTCGACATTGAATATAAAATACGCTTCTTAAAAAACTTATATGGAAACATATGGATTTAACGAAATTAAGCAAATATTTCTTCTGATAACTGAAGTAAAAGAAACCATCGATAGTCTAAAATGTAGTAGTAAACAGAAGAAGACAACATCATATGTAAATCAACGTCCATGATGTCAAAAACCAAAAAAAGGGATATAAGTGCAGAAATCCTGATTACGTAGAAGCTGCTGTTTTTCGATGTCTCAGTGGTGAAATTCAACCTTTAGGCTGTTGATTTGAAGAAGAAAAAGTGACTGGAAAATGTGACAATTACCTGATCTATTGGAATTTCCGGCTTGGCATATTATCAGGAGACTTGAACCCTGGCACAAACAAAGAGCTATAGCGGACGCTGTTGGAGCGACAAGAAGTGTCATTGGAAAACTGTGGAAATGATTCCAAGAAACAGAGCATGTTCGATGTAAGGCAGGACAAGGTCGTCACCGTGGTATCACGGTAAATATCTTTATGCGGGCGGTGTGTATGCACATAAGTTAATGGTGTATATTCCGATGACCTCAAGACACAGAGCGACCTGAAGAAAATGGACTGCTGAACATTAAGATTTGATGCAAGGTGATTGCATTAATATGCTGCTTATGGTTGAAACCCGATTCAGTTTAGAGTGTGACACCAGACGTGCTTTGGTATAGAGAGAAAGGGGAACTCGAAATAATCCTATATTCGTCCAGGAAATATCTTTGACTCTAATCAACATAATCGAACGTACTGACTTGCATATAATTTGGAATGGCAATTTGATAGTTAAAAGGTATACAGAAGAAATCTCGTGTTTGTAGCCATTGATGATTCCTTCCTTTTAATGCAGGCTAATGGCAGAACTTATACAGCTCGTCTTGTATAGATCTTTCTTGAAGCTAAAACAATACAGCGTATAGAATGGCCAGCATGCTCTTCTGATCTGAATCCGATCGAGCACGTTTGGGACAAACTCAGACGATACATTGCTGATAGACTAAGGCCTCCTGTTCTTGTTCAAGACTTTTAGATCGTACTTCGACAAGAGTGGGACATTATCCCCCAAAGTCTCATTGATAACCTCATCGCATCTTTGCAAAACATATGTGTAGCAGTCTTTGCAGTTCCTTTGTGGCAGTCTTTGAAGTATTGCTTTGCAAACAATAAATTTCTTGTCATTTATATGTAACCAAATTGTTGCCCTGAAGTATAATTCCATGTTCTTAATACCAATCTTACGAATTAAAAAAAATTCGTATAGTTGTTTCTTTGCTTCCTTTTTTTCTACATTGCGTTTTGTTACACCTGTATTCTCTATTTTATCGCCATACATAGATATCGCAAAACGGTTTCTTCCCTTTTTTGCATGCTCCCCTAAATTTTCCAGCAGAGTATATTCAAACATAGTACGATTCTTTAATATGTATAAAATTATCTAACCAACAAGTGCGGAATCTAAAATATCTTTATCAATGGTGAGAATATTTACGTGAAAATCCTATTACAATAAGTGGATCAAATTGTTAATCGCTTTTAGGAACTTAGGAGCTAGGACCAAATTATTAGGAGTTATATGCAATTTACGTGGCTATTTTTAAAGCATGTGGGCAAAAAGATCAAGAATTTAAATATTTATTTTTAATGAGTTTCTATGAGAATTTTACACGTAATTTGTTATAAAACTGTTGAATTTTATTTATTTATGTTCAAAATATAATTTATTTCATTTTCTTTTATCACAATATACAAGAATCAAATAAAATGTCTTATGAATTTTTATTTTATCTTGATTGCTTAAAGTAATCCTGATTACTTACCCTTACACCGGTTTTGTTAGAAAATTTTATCAAAGTAATGATAACATATAATGGCCCGGTACGATTACAATCACTACTAGTCACTGAAGCAGTTACCTTATAGTTCTAACTTCTACATTCATTCTGAGGACTTCAAGACCCTATTCCGGGGTTTAACTTAAATTTTAATCATTATATACTCTTCGAAATAATCGTGATGTCGGAAAAAAATATAATTTTATGTATTTATTAAGTACATAAAGTGTTGCAAATTACAGTTATTAAGGTATCCGACTACATTAAAAACTCGAATATCGGAGAAAATAACGAACTTTTTTTTATTTATCCATTAAAATATTTGAAATCTTCTCTTTATAAATCTACCTTTCATTTGTAGCTATGGTACACAGAAATCAAGTTATAAGTGTTTAATATCAGACATTTACTTTGTTTTCTGAATAAGTTTTAATTTTAAATCCATTTTCTGAAGAATATAATTTTCAGGATGTTTACAATTTTTGAAAGGTAATAACTCAAATGTTTTTTTTTTCTATATATTGATAGAATTTGGAAGAAATGTTTTTCATATTATTCCTAAGATCCTGAATTAGGATTTTTGAAATGTGTGGTATATAAGTGGATTTATTTGCATTTTAATGCATAAGAGTGAAGGAATTTCTAAAAAAAACGCATGTTGTTATTTCGACTCATAATAACACTGCAAATAATGTGAATGATTAAAAATTCATAGTTCAGGCTCTGTATAAGTGTCATATCAATACATATGCTGAATAACAATTTTATAGAAAGATTTTCAAGGAAGGAGAATATTTTGAAAATGTGCTATTTTTTTTCTTATTTATACTAAGAAACAGCATTTTAAATTTCTTTTCAATGCAATAAAACTTTTGAAATGCTTTTTTTATGTACATCCAAATTCAGATGATACTAAATATCAAAAAAATTATTCATTAATACGTTTTTTTTTTCAAAATCATGGTTCCGAAATCATTCGGATACCTTAATGTTCATTTTTTATGTTTAAGAAAGTTATAGATTTGAAGTTATCCGCTGTATGAAGAAGGCAGCTTCTAAAGTTCAAGAAACCCTGGGAGAAATACACAATTCTGGAGGATAATTAAGAAAAGAAGTCTTAAGAATAATATATAAAAAATAAGTTTATATATCGATTAAATTTTCGTATAAATTAAAACTATATGATGCTCTCTGGATTAATAATTAAAATTTTAGGACACTGATATTTACTTGAACTTACGACGTCCTGACAACAAATACATCAACATTAATAGCTATAATTTACCATCTGATATTATAACTCATACATCCAATTATAGGGTTATTATGATATATAACTCATACATCTAAGTATAAGGTTATTATGATATTTCATATATCGAATTCAAGAGTTAAAAATTACAAAAGAAAAATGCTTTGTTTTTATGTCTTGTTTCCACAACCGTGAACTAATGCCCAAATTAGCTAAATATAAGTAATGCATAAAATATATCTCACATATTTAGAGAGTAAAATAATTTTGTGGTTCTAAGATAAATATATTTTAGATTTGTGCTTCATTTTAATATTTTATTTTGTACGACTATTGACTTTAAATATTTACATTTTTAAAAAAAAGTACGAAAATTAAATTTTTCAATGCAGGTGATTCAAAAAGTGAATGTTTCAACGACATTTGATAATGCTGAGTATTATTACTATATACTGTCTTTTATTAAATAGCGTCAACACAATGCAAGATTGATTCATAGTTTATATTTAAATAGTGCGGCTTCGAGTTGTCGTCGTCATATGCGTCAAGTGTTCACCGTCGATGAAACCTGGAATCATTATTATACATTAAACGGTAATGAACAGTCAAAACAATGGGTTGCATCCAGTGAATTCGCACCAAAAAAAAGATAGTTCCATTTTGCCGGAAAAGTTATGACAATGATTTTTCGGCCGAAAAAGGGTTTTATTCTCATGGTCTTATTAGCAAAAGAAAAAAAAAACTATTCAAAGTTTTGCAAAGAATTGATTTAGCCACCCAAGGTGCACTTATTTTAAAATTAGTATTGAATTACTCAATAAAATATGAGAATTAAAGTAAACGATGAAATATCTAGAAATGTACAATAGTAAACTTTTCCGATATTAAAATTAAAGGAAACAATAATTTATTAAATTGAATACTTTAAAGCAAAAGATAATTTATTAAATTGAATACTTTAAAACAAAAGATAATTTATTAAATTAATTATTATATCAGTTGCAAGTAATTAAAATCAAAGCAAACAATAAATTATTAAGTTGAATATATTTAATGTAACTGTAAATCAAATTAGAGCAAACGGTAAAATATAAATTGAACGTATTTAAGCTAAATGTAATTAAAATTGAAGCAAAGGATAAAAAAAATTGAAAAGATATCTGGTACACCAAAAGTGATCCACCTAAAACAATAGCCCCTTAGGTGGCTAATAATGGTAAATCAATATTAAAATCATTTGGCCCTAAAGCATTCCAAGAAAGAAACCAAACTAAAAAGATGCAGTTTGAAATCCTTGAGACAAAAAAAGCTGCCTCGTAGTTTAAAATAATGAGTAATGTTATTTATTTTCAGTCATATCTTGATTCCAGTTAACATATGATTTAAGGTAATTCATAAATCTATAAGTAAATAAAAGACATAATTTTCATATTTATTTCACTTCAATCCAATAAAAAAATTAGGAGAAATTTATTAGACATACCTTGGAAAATTCATTATTGGAGAAAGCAGGTTAAAGACGCATTTCAAAAATTCAGGAGAAATTTATTATGACGTATTTTTTTTTAAAATTAAGCTCATTACTGGAGAAAGTAGATATCAAAAAAGTACGTAAAAATAAGATAATTTTTTGAAAAGTGATCAGGTACGACATTTTTCGGTTAACTAAAACAATAGCTCCTTGGGCGGTTAAAAATAATCAATGGATAATACTACAATGATTTATTCCATTCACATTTCTAACACGATTATATTTGAAACATCATCGTATTATAACTATTAGAGTTAAGAAGCTTTTCAGTTACAATGCATTGTAAAAATAAAACATAAAAAGAACTCAGAACTAAAATTAATCTCATATGTTTAGATTGGAATGAAGCTTATTAAAATATTGGGAAAATATGCGCTACGCTTATAATTATTTTTTTACCTCATTTTTTTTTTCAGTTTTAATCCAAATAAATAATGTAAGAAAAAATAAAAATTATCGTCTAATATGTTTTGTCATATCAAATTAAAATAATTAGTTTCTTTGGACGAAAATGCTTTTAATTATATAACGTGAGATACACAAAAACGAATTAAGTGCTCAATTTAAACTAAAACGTATTAACTTGCTCTTCATTCTTTTCGCCGAAATTATTAAGCTGATTAGCAAGGATTGTGGGACAAGAAATTGCCTTTACTAAAGAACAAATTAATTTAGCAGGAAATGAAAAAAGGCATTTTTCAAATTAAAGAAAGTTGTTAAAGTATTTTCCATAATTTTACGCTTGAAAAAACTGCATTTTAAAGGAAAAGAAATAAACCGAAAAATGAAACATTTTTAGTTCTGTTATAAATATTCGTTTGTGAGTTTTCCATTCTTCTAAAAAAATATTCTAAAATTTTTTTTAAACTCGGAGTAAAATTATAATTTTTCAGAATCCTTTGTTATTTTTGCTCTTTTGGTGGCAAACTTTTGAAATCAAATAGTTAAAATATATAGGATTGGAATATGGTTGTAGAAATTCCATACGATTAACACTACATTCACAAAATTAGGTAGACTGGAGCCTTAATTGACTAATGATTGACTGATTTATTGTATTAATAATGACTGAATGAATAAATTTATGGTATAAAGAGTAAGAAAAGGCTTTATCCTCTCTGAAAATATTTTTTTTAACTTAATAAATTTCAAAGAATTTGATTTTTTGCAGGAATGTTCCGAACACGTGACTTCTGTATTTGGTGCTATATTGTTCGAAAGCTCTCTAAATGTGATATTGCATTGAGGTTCGATCTTGACTATATTTCAGATATGATTTCTATGGGAAGCTTATTTTCTGAAGTCAAAATAATTTGTTCCAAATTGCTTATGGGATTACAAATACTACACATTGTATTACCATATAAACAGTAAAAGCCCTGGAGTTAATACTATTTTGACAATTATTCGAGTATTTAGTATTCCCTCTCATCTCCTTTTCGTCTAGCTACATTTATTAATACTCGCGATGTTCCATAAAGATTCGAAATATTTGCTTCATTGAAAAATTTTATTAGTTATTTTCATTATTTTGCCAAAAATATTGTTATTGATTTTTCTTGTATGATAATCCAGTTGACGTAAACTTCAGATTTCATTATCGATCTTGAGAGATTGTCACCTGTTCATTAAAAATATAATGCTAATGTCTCACAGGAAACAAGCCCATCGGTTGTGAGTGAAGGAAAATTGATGGTTATGGTGAAGAATCTAAAAATGGCTATAATGTGTCAAATAAATGATTGCTTATTGACGTCGTACTTTGAAATAATACAAGGGTTATTTGCGACCGACTTTGTAATTTTGAATCTCGGTTAAATGACGAGGATGACACCTTAGCTGGCACCTTCTATTCTAAAATTCCACACCACGCCACGGAAAGACTTTGGATGGCGACCATATTTGCTCCACTACAAGGATGGTATCAGGAATCAAACACAGGAGCAACGAAACGAATACAGGTAGTGAGTTCGCTATTATGCCCACTAGGCTAAACCGAGTCACTATAATGCGAAGTTGTTGCCTAGCGATGAAATTGGGAATGGAGGAGAAAAGAAAAAGAGGATGACAAGAAAGGTCAGGAAAAAAAAGAAAATGATTGCTAGGGTATCCCTAGGGCACGTCTCACGTATTATTGAAAACGAATAAATCCCATGGAAAAGGAAAAGATTGCTAGGTTTTGACTTATTCGAACTATGGTCAAGTGACGAGTACGATCCCTGAGCTGACATTCTATTCTCCACATTGTGAAAAGATATGAATTTCAGAGACCAATGTGACTTCGATTCAAATCTACAATCATCTACAGTTAAAAAAAGTTCTGACCAAAAATTTTAAAGTAAGAGATTTAAATTAAACATAAAATTATGAGTGTTAAAAAATTGATTCAAAAGAAGAAAATTTTTATAAGTATAAGGAATTGTTTTTCTTTTCTTCCTTATTTTTCATCACAATTCTTCTGAAATATAGTTTTTGTTTCTGCATCGTTATTTCTAAACATTTATGTTAGTAAGTTTTCATTAAGACATGATGGAAATCGTATCTGTTTTCCTTTTAGAAGTCATTGGATACTAAATTATCATTTACAATAATAGCACAGATTGTTCAAAGTGTATAGATAGATTGAATCATTGTTATATTTCATTCAAATGTGTTTAAATATTAAAATACTTCTAATGAAATTGAATGTTCTAATTTGAAAAAAAGAGAAAAATGAAAAATAAGAAAATTATATTTAGTTCATATAAAGAAATATTTTATAAGGGTCATAATTAATATTTTCCTCTTTGTTTTCATGAATTTTTTAATAGTAAAGTAAATATTTACAACTGTTAAGACATTAGTATACAGTTAAATAGCAAGTGAAATAAAGTCACTGACAGAGTCCTAGAATTTGATTTCTCATAATGCAAAGTGAAGAAAGGTCACTTTGATCATATTTTAAAGATCATATTTTAAATTTCTATTTTACTGGAAAAAATTTTATATATTTTTTTTTATTTACAACTTATTCTTGAAGTGGAGTTATATTTCTCTAAATGAATTTGGTCCTGTGAAAAAAATACGATTGCAAAGCGATTAATATTAAATCATGCATTTTTAAATTTTTTTTTAATTTTTCAGAATTACTCCCTCATTATAACCCCAGAATTGCCTTAAGAAAAAAATGATACCATTTTATACCTGAAATTTTAAAAAAAAAATTATCTTAATGTATGAATCTTTCTCAATTTCGAAAAGCTTTTTTTATTCATCATATATATATGCGTTCTAATTGCGTATTAGATGTTTACATAAGTAAGAAAGCTGAAGTCACATTAAAAATTTATTATTAATTTTTTTTTGTTTTAAAAAATATTTCTTTGCTTTTCTAAGTACCTGAAGGTAGATAACTGTCCTGTACATATATCACATCTTATTTTAATTAATGCATTTTGAAAGATTTTTTTACTTAAATTTTATGGAATTAAAGTTTCTTAAAAATATTTCAGTGAACTATTAAGAAATGTGCGCAAATCTTTCCTGTGAAATGTTTTTAAGAAAATTGTGATAATTTCCTCTTTCTAATTGAAGGTACGAGAAATTAAATTGATGTGAAAAATGGTTTAAGTTTCAATAAATATTAAAAATTCAGAGATTTGGAAAAATACAATTATTAATTATTTATACCTTAAATATTAGTAATGGTATTAAATCTTTTAAGTATATATGTATTTTTATTCTTGAAAATATCATTTGTATTCTTTGTATATTAAGCTTAAGGAACTGTTTGAATTACTATTCCAGTTTCTAATATCACAATTAAAAATTAAAATTTAACTCGTGTAATAGAAAAATTACTTTTAAACGTTTATTCACACACACAGGAAGGAACGATATTTAATTTCTCCATTTCAAAATTAGAAACTATGTAGAAAATCTGACTAATATACGTGTATTTCAAAAACTTTGATAATCGCTGAATACCCAGAACCTGTCATTTACAAAAATTATTTGAGGTCAATAATTTTTTCGAGGATAATTCTAATCGATTATTTTTATATGTGGAAATTTTAAGAAAAGACATTTTTTTTTCAGAAATGATTCAAGTAGAGTAACACAAATAATATTATATTTTCAAGTATTTAAGAATCTAGAATTTTTTCGTGATTTTTTTTTAAAAAAAAAATTTCCCGATAAATTTTGTAATTTAGATCACTGGTTACCCATACCTTTCATAACCTTAATCAAATACTTCAAATTATCTTCTCTAATATAACCTATTAAAGTTTGAATATTAATTTCCCTAGAATGTCTATTGTTCGAAAGCGTAGTGTTTTCAATAACTTTCTTTAATTCTGGTTTCTCTGTTTTAAATTGTTTATTTTCTTCGTAACACATAATATCAACATTTCTTTTCTCACAAATTGAACATTCGACTTTTGTTTTACAAAAACAACTTAAGTGTCCCGATTTGAAAAAGCGAAAACAAAAACCTTTTTTTAATTCATATCGATTTGCGATGTTCAAGTGGTAAACTATTTCCAAATTTACAACTTATACTGTCATAGGATGAGTTTCCAAAGAACAGACACTTAGATTTTGCAGCGGAATTATATACAGATAATTGACTAGCAGTTGCAGGTTCCTTTTGTCCCATTTCAATGCGTTTGGCATTTTCCCAACTCA
This sequence comes from Nephila pilipes, assembly GCA_019974015.1. Classification (NCBI taxonomy): domain Eukaryota; kingdom Metazoa; phylum Arthropoda; class Arachnida; order Araneae; family Nephilidae; genus Nephila; species Nephila pilipes. The sequence continues at coordinate 232,833 of BMAW01055116.1, forward strand.
CAGTATTAACACTTAGTGGAGTCGGTGATTGCGCATTTTGAATCTCTTTTTTTAAACATAACTCTGTCTTTTCTTTCGCGATTAACTACTTATTTAAAAAATCAATTGGATCATTACGGAATATCTCCAAATTCTTTATGAAATGCAAATACTAAATTATTAGGAAATGATTTAAGAATTACAGAAGATAATAAAGTACTAAAAGTATCTGAAGCGGTGCCTAATGATTCTAAGTTTCTAATATGAATTTGAATTTTATCTAATAGTTGCCGAAAACCTTTTACGTCACTTGAACGTTTAAGTGGGGAAATTTCTAATAACTGAATCAAGTGGCTGTATAATAAAGTTTCTTTTCCTCCGAATCTCTCTGTTCTATCAAATTAATAACTTTAACATAATTTTTGTGAGAAATATGGAAACCTCCGATAGTTTCCAAAGCTGTTCCAGTTAAATGGACTTTTAAATAATTAAATTTACTGACGTCGTCTAAAGATGTATTATTATGCATTGACATCTCGAACGAGTTCCAGAATGTAAGCCATACTCTTATATTACCAGAAAATTTTGGGATCATTATATTCAGGAGTTTGACGTTGATTATTTGATGTTTGACATCCGTTTCATGTGCTGAATGGTTGAGGGGATTGGGAGGATCTTGAATATCTTTATTTGGATTGAAACTTCACAATTATTTATTTGCTTTGAATCTTCGTGTTACAACTTTTTCACGTGTATTCTTCGGCTGATTCTAATTCTTTATCCAGATCTTCAGGTTTCAATAAGTTTTCTATATCAGAATCAACTAATTTAAGAGATTCGAATTAATCATTTAATTGTTCTATATAAAGTTCAATTTCGCTATCTTCAGTAATTACTTCGAAGTTTAGTAACTGATGTTCTTAATGTTGCTCGCTTCTTTTTGCATAACTGAATGAGCTTAGAGCTTTCGGTGACCAATTTATTGCTACTATCAAAATCAAATTTATCAAATATGATAATCAAAATATGCTCAAATATATCACTTCAATCTCGTATATTGGGATTTTTAAATCATATAACACAAACTGGACTTCAGACAGGGATGCTATTTCAAGAAAATAAATTAGTTTCTCGTTTTAATTCAGAATTATTCACTAAGAATTCAAAATTTAACATACCTTTTTTTATGGTTCTGGGGAGCTCGTGCTTTTATATGATGTCGTTTAGCTGCAACAAAATTCCATTAGAATAAATTGATTATCCACTCAAATAAAGTGTTGAACTCCCTTGTAAATAAAAATATGTATTAACATTAATTAAAAATAACAGTTACACATCACTACAGGACACAAAACAGTTACATAGGAGAGCAAAAGGCATTCTCTAATTCTAATTAAAGTTCGTTCTGTTATTGCGCTGAACACTATAATCAACAGCCACCTCTGGCGGGAGTCATGTGGTATAAACTGAAAAAGTATGCAGTTAGGAACACTTATCTATGGTACGCAATATTAGCCCAAAGCATGAAATTTTGATCTGGGCGTCGTATCCATTGACAGAATTTTGATTCATTAAGTAATTGTTAAGAGGCGCTTAGGAGGAATATGGCACTTAGGAGCAACTTGAGGGCTAGTGGCGACAAGCCTTGTAATTTTGAACCTTGATCAAGTGACAATGTCGACAACTTAGCAATTTCGAAACGTCGTATCACATCAACGGGATGATGTGGTACGTCTTGACATACGTTACAACTTGACAGATTTAATGCGGAAAAAGCCCATTACACGGTGAGTTAGCCATGTTTATCAAAAACAGTAAGCCCCATGGAAAACAAAAATATCACAAGGTACCTTGGAGTTTTGATTCCCGTACTTAACTTAAGAAGACCAGTTTCTTTGGGTGAACAGCGCACGCACATCAGGCGAATGTCCATGACAGCGTGGATGTTTTCTGCCGTTAGCTATGTCATACAATACTGGCACTCAATATAGCGTTATGGTTTGCGTGTCACTTTCGTTGAAAGACATTTCTTTTTATTAGTCAGTTTCGGCATTTTAAGGCTTTAAGGTTCATAGATCAATTTTAGTAGCCCGTTGTATAATTGTTCCTTTTCTTTCACCTCATTCTTAATTTTCTACAAGATAATACCCGGCGTCCCCCATTTCGTCTTACTGTTAATTGTCTTCTAGCTTTCCGAACACTTATGTGGCACGCTAGGTCGCCACTTCCCACCCATGGAGAGTGAGGGAGGAAAGGAAGAGTTTATAATGGAGCAAGAGCCAGATGTTGCTACGTTGTGCCAATAAAGATATAACTATGACCTAGAAGCTTGAAAAAATTAGGGTAGAGATACAAAACAGTTGATCAAAGGAAGGCCAAAAATAGAAGGAGAATCCAGGGTTGCGTCATCTTTATGGGGTATTCCGGTATTACGTCACTCGTGTTTAACTACGATAGTAAACTCTATGAGAAATCAGGAAAACTAACTAGAGTACCTCAGAGTCAGGATGCCCTTGTTAACCAGAAGACACTATATCATGTGCCTCCTTCCTCCCAGAATGCATAGTAATGCACTTCCTGGAATACAGCCAAAATAATCATCTGGAGACCATTTGGCAGAACGGTTTGCCTCTAGAGGCTACATCACTCAAGACAGCGTGGTTTTAGGTCAGAGATGGACCAATGCCTAACTCATTTCTTCTTTTCAAAACAATCGTACTTGTCATTCAATTGTTTTGAAATTATAATCGTTTCTTTTCTATGTATATTAATCTATCTACAATTGGAATCCTTTTTTTTTTGTGATGCGTTGATTTTCATATCTTAAAATATATATCAAAAGATCATTTTATATTTATCTGCTTAAGTAAGTATTGTTGCGATTGTGTGTGGGTTCTTTTTAAAATTAATCCATTCACATATATAACGAAATAAACAAACAGAATTCTTTTCTCGTAGTTATGATATAATTTAATGCCCGGGCAATTAGCTAGAATAAGAAAAGAGGTAAGCATTCAAATGCATCAGTATTACTTATTTTATCGCTTGATATAAAAAAGGTAAGTCCGTGAACAGGCGCATTACTGCTCTAGTGGAGGAAACCGATGTCGGCTCAGGCGAAATTCAAGTTAACGTCAATATCTGTGATTCTGCAACCAAGCAGTCGTCGGGCATTATTCCGTTGTAAAGTATATGTTGTTCCTTATTCGTGAAATTATGGTATAAGCTAATTTCTATTAATCTTACTTCTCTTTCAGCACTGCTAATCGACCAACTTTTATGTGCAAAGTGGAACGTTAATGCCAAGGACGTATTAAATTTAAGCCACTGCTGGATTCTCATACAAACGCCTAATCCACCTTGTTAGCATTTCAATACCCTCGTTTCTCTTAAAAGTAATCATTCTTTCTGTCTGCGTTTCAATTTGCAGACTTTGACATTAACAGCAATTTAGGGAGATCCTCTAGGCATAAATATTCCCAATTTTGAAGTTAAGGAACTCACAAATAGTTAAGTGCTTTTTACACCTTGACATCCCAATTTACATAAATTTTGACCAATTAACAATTCCAGAATCTTTCGACATGGTTTTTGTTGATATGAGAGAAATTAGACGACTAGAGGCAATTAAGCATACCTTACCAAGAACTACGATTAAAGTCAATCCTTTTCACTATATACTTTATATATAGATACAATATTTAGATACTTATTAAAATTCAAAACTCACCATCTTGCCTGGTATTTATTTGACTATATTTAATTGTCCTTCAAACGATATAACCTTCTCTGAAATCGGAAGATAGCGCATCAAGAATAGCAAACTGACACCTTTCATCTTGATGGAAAGTATTAGTAACACCGGTAAAAAACAAGTTATGGTAACAAGGGTTTTCTTTCAAACTTCATATTTTGCGTAATATAATTTCTGCTGCCTTAAATTTTAAGAGCAAAAAGGAACGTTGAGACAAATTTAATTTCTTCAAGAAATTTATTTTTTATTACTTTTTTAATAAATTAATAATTAACAAAAGAAGTTTAATCAATGACCTCTTCACCTTGGCAACGTATTTGGCGATCATTTAGTGAGTTGGCGGGAACTTCGTGTAAAGTTTAATTCTTTAAATAATTAGTTTTAATCAATTAATTTTTAAAAATGATAGTTAAATTGTCGTATCCAAAAAATCGCGTGTAGAAAATTTCAACTCCATTGAGTGCTTTAAAAATTGAGAAAAAAGCTTTTAAAGTTTTGATCCAGACACACAAAGTAAGTATAAGGAAACCTGTAAATAATTAGGTGAGTTAGTAGGCGCGTGGCTGAAGGAAATCAATTGTACTAAAGTGTTATACCAAAAGAATTATTAAAAAAAAGCTAATGTTTTGTAGATTTAGCAATAAACTTGTTCATTGTGAGATTTTAAAAGGAAAATGATTATAAAGTGTTAGATATCTGTAGTTAAATTAATAGCGGAAAGCAACCAGTATCTACGTGTTTCTGTATTAATGATTACCATTAGAAGGGAACTAAACAAATGAGAAATGTAAGGCAGAGTAGTTATTCCAAAACCTCTTCTTTTTATACAAATACAGAACGAAGTCAAGTGGTGCCATGATCATCAAATTCGATCTAACGATGTACGAAAGTTGAGTTACTTAGGAATATAGGGGAGGGGGAATTTGTGTTCACACATTATATAGTCGTTCAAATTCTATTCCACAACAGGACGTATATATTTTTCGAGAAAGTCTTTACAATTGCAACATCGAAATGTGTTCTACTTCCATTACGAAGCAAGAAAGAGGGTCCATCATGATATCGAAAGTAATAGTGCCCTATATTCCACCTAAAAATTTTGGAAGCCTACATATACATTTTAGACAATCTTGAGAAGCCTATGATATGAATTTTTTCCCTATAGGTAATGTCATTTTCAGGACGATGACATTCCAATTCTTCAGCTGAAACTTTTGAGGTATAATATGAAAAAAAAATGAGACAAATTTACTCATCTACATAGCCATCCCATTCTTGAACTTAAAAATTACTGAGGTATTTTGATTTATTTTAGAAAGCAGAATCCGCAACCAATAATTACTAACCTCTCTACTAGATTTCTCTGATACGCAGAGTCTTTTAAAAATATGGATAAGGGATGATAATTTTTTTTTGAAAAAGAGCTTAGGTAAAAGTTAATGAATAAAAGAAAAAGAAGCAACGAAGGAAACCACAAATCAGTTTTTTTCACAACTAATGTATGTCATATAAAATTCATAACTTAAGTGGAGAAATTAAAATAAAAAATACACAGTAAAAATATATGGAAAAATAGAGTTCGATCCATTATATAGTTCAAGTTTTGAAACCATTCTTATTAATTCATTTGAATACACTATCAGGCATTCTTTGAAATAAGAATTGAAGCAAATCAAGTTTTAAAGAGAAACAGTTCTAGTTCATTTGCTGCTTTAACTCCGACAAAGATGGGAGATTGACGTTCATGGGCTTTTAATGCTGCCCTGAGAATTTAACCCCCGATTAACTGACCAATCTTTAGTGGCAATTTCATTCTGTATAACCAAGTTTTAGTAGATGTAGAGTTGTGAATCAAAGAGTTGTCCTACTGGAATATCCAGTTATTACCTCTAAGAGGTTTTCAAAATGGAAGCCAAATTAGTTTGAAGCACATCTTCATAATCTTCTGAACATTGTCGAATTGTTAGAAACATATTGGAATCAGAGCACTCTCTACATCATGACAGAACGAACCCCTGATTACCCGCTAAAATGCGAGCGAAGCTCGTTTAAGAGATCGTTGCAATAACAGAGCCAACCCTCTGGACAGTTTATATTGAATATCTTTCATCATTGAAGCGAAAGGTTAACTCTGCGTAATACAGCTATATGTATTTGCGAACTCAAAGTCTGGAGATCAACCGCAATAAATATCAAATCGGAAGATGTTTCTTCTGTTATATTCTACATAAAATACTGTATAGGAACAGTGTTTGGAATATTAAAATTTTCTGATTTTGATATTGTTATTCTGAATTTTAATAGTTCTTTTGGGACAAAATATTTTTAATTAAATTTTGTTTTTACTTACTTAATACTTTCAAGTAATATTTTAACTAATTCACTTTAAAAACATAATATTATATTGTCTCTCAGTTATTATTTTTATTTTTCTACCACCTTAACTTTAATTAATACCTAAAAAAAATTACTGCTTCATAGATTTATGAGATGTGCTCTATTTCCATAACGAATGCCTTAATGTACCAATACAAACTAGACAGGATTTTAAAATTTCAATCCTTATCTCATTCAAACCTTAAGTCTTATTAATAAGGCTTATCTTATTTTTGGGCAGTTCCTATTATTTTGATAATCACCAGCAGATATATATACATAAATACAATATATATTCTTTAGAGGTAAAAGAACAAGCATCATGAAAAAAGGCTCAAACTTACTAAAATTAAATGTGCTTGAAATGCGTTTTAATCATAATATTGAAATTAATATAATTTCATCTCCGCAGATTGCATCATTAAATAACAATTCAGAACAATCTGTTATCATCAATAATTGGTGAAATCTCACCAGGCTATTGTGCATTCTTTTTTTTACGACTGGTTAAGAAGCAACGTCCTTATTTGGAAAAGATTATCTTCCATCAAGTCAGTACACGGATGCACACATGTGCACTTTCGATGGACAAAATCATAGAATTAAACTTCATATTATTACAACATCCACTGTATTTACCGTATTTGGCCCCCCAATGAATTTTTTTTTATTTCAAATCTTTAAAAAAAATGGCTCTTTACGGACAATGGTTCAAGTCGAACGAAAAAGTTATCACCCAAATATATACCTATTTTGAGAACCTTTTGAAATCTTACTTTTTAAATGACTTTAAAAGTTTAGAGAAACTCTTGAAAAAGTATGTAGAGCTTAATGGAGATTATATTGAAAAATAAAAATAGTCAAATAGATTAATTTATTTCCTATTTTTGTTTTTGAATGACCCTTGTATCTTCATAGGCTTTCTCACTTTTGCAACTAAAAGAAAATAAAGAGGCAATGTTGCTTTTGAAGTCCAAATTACAAGTATTAAAATCTCTCAGTTCGCAAATTTGAATTGATTGTATATTGAGTGGAAGTTGGCAATGATTTTACTTCGTATTATCGTCGTATATTTCTTAATTTACAGTTTGCTATTATAAATTTATAAATGAGACACAAAGCTTTCCCGTTATTGTTAATAAAAATGCACAATGTTCTGCCTATTTTTCTTGAACGATGCTATTTGTTGTTCATAGTAATCAATAAGATCTCAATTCCAATTGAAGAGAAGTAAAAAAAAAAGACGATACAGTTTATTAGGTTTCTTCACAGCTTATGTAATTATCGCTCTTTCACAAATAACTATTCGCGCGATTGAATCTTTGCTTAAAATTAAACAAAATCTTGTCTTACCAACACACATCTAGTGCGGCTTTTCTCAAATGCAGAGGATTCGACTCCTATTACCTCTTACTCTAACTAATTTTAACTGCAAGAGATCAACTATAATCCACTATGTTTGATTTACAAACATGTATCTGCTTTTCCTTATCATCTGTCCCCATTCAATTCTTTTTAAAATATATTCTTCCATATTTGACATTACCTTTAATTCAAGTTATTACATTTCCTATCTTCAGATAATTTGCCTAATAATGCTGGAATTGTTTGGCATGGAGTTCTAATTTTAAACAATTCATATCGAAAAATTCAACAAGGTTAGTGAATAGAAAATAGCAAATAACCCAACTTCATAACATTATCAAAAACGTTTTAATGACTAATAATTCCGAAATTGAAACAAAATATCTATATTAATTTACGTCACGGTAAAGTTACACTCATTAGGCAAGTTTAAATAAAATGTCAGTTTAATATATTTTTTGAAGAAGCAACAAGCAGATCAAGTGCTGACGAGAAAACTATAAGTCGAATACATAACCAGCCGTACTGCTGATGAAAATTCACTCATACGTATATATAGTGCTTCAAAAATCTGTTGATTGGCGTTTGCAGTATAAACGAAATCTGATGTATCAATAATTCAAATAAAAAAGCAAAATACTTGGACGTAAAAATAATAAACGGAACACAAAATCTCTATAATAAAATATTTCCTTACTGAGTCACTTTAACGAGGTTCAGTTAAAAAAGATCCAATATAATTTTTGAAAAATCTGATTTAAACTTTCAATGGGAGTTGAATTTAACGATGAACTTTACTTGGCTACCATTAGTATATTCGTTCAGATTTAAATAATCTTACATTGTATTAATTAGGCATTTATTAGGGATAAAATAATAGAACATTCCAAATGACATTTTTTCATGGAATACGTTAATAAAAAATAAAAATGTTTCAACAGACATTCATTCACTCAAAATTTGGAAAATCCAAAATAAATTTGTAACGAAAAAATATCTTTCACAGCAATCAAAAGAGTTTCATTCTAACCAATCTGGAAAGCTGATTGTAGTCTCCTTTCTTTAATATTTTTAATATTCATTTCGAGAAAGGTTTTAAAAGACATTGAAGTAACCATAAAAACAAGGAAATAACCTGCAAATTCTTGCTAATTAACTTTCATTTTATTTGATGGGGTATTTTACTAGTGAGTCTTTCGGGAGATAAAATCTTTTGTTTTCACTTGGATATTTCTAATTGCTAAGTTTTATTTGTTTCTTTTTATCAAATACGCTTTGTTAAAAAATATTCAATCACATTTTTATACTTTATCTGATCTCTTTAGAGAATTTCATCTTGTAAAAATAACTCATTATTAAATTTTTTGAATGAAATTAATATGCTTTTCAATATGAAATGTTATGAACGCAGTAAAAACAAACATGAAGCAATAAAATATAACACGTAAAAACTTTCTGTATTACCTAATTTGTTTTAATGGAATTTTATTACCTATCAAAATCCAAAACAATTTTAATTTAAAGCAATCCTATTATCTTTCAAAATCTAAAACAATTGCAAATCAGTTAAGATAATTAGGTTCTGACTGGGTTAATAAGTTTTATTCATTCCTTGAGTAGAAATTTAAAAATAAAATTTTAAGTTATAAAAGGAAAAGAGGAACAAATTACTATCATTTTTTTTTTTTATTTTCCTCCTCGCAGGGAAATTGTTTTGTACTCTGATTCTCGCAATAATTCTAAGAGAAAAATATCTATTGAAGAGAATCAAAAGCAAAAACTATTTTGTAAGAGAGCAAAGTGTAAATTCTCGAGGAAATATTTTCCTTTTCTTGGGAGAAGTAAACTTGAAAATTATCAGATTAGGTAACTTTAAAACTGATTAAAAGTTTGACGAAGAAGATTGTTTTGTAAATCATGCAACTAGTGTGAACGCATCGATTACAACCCGCTTTTATAATGACTTTGTTCATCAAATGAAAAACTGAAAATGTTAAAATGTATTTAACTACTAATTCGCAATTCTAGAATATAAATAGAGAAATAATGCTAAAAATTTTGAATCAAAATCAAAATTTAAGGACTTATTTAAAAATAGTTGATATTCTTGAGGGGAAGTTCCCGTTGACCATGAAAGTTGACGAAGTTTCCTGACAAAAGGTGAAAGTGCACTTCATCCCAGCCGAAAAAAAACAGCAATCATTTTGGCGGAGTCACAATTACCGAATTCCAATAAAAATAATAATAAATAGCACAATTTTTGAATATTTTGCTTATGCTCACCAGTCAATAGATCAGTAATGTTATAATGGTGGTAAAATTTGAAAAGTTTGAATGTGGCGCAGGTGTTATTTCTTCAAATTTATAAGTTTTTACGAGTCCGAAAAATTAGGCATCCATCTACAAAGTTTCCATTCATTGCTTGGCAAAATGGCATGTCAGCGTTCTATTAGAAACTATCAATGGATATTCTCTTGCCAGCATCTTTTACGCAGAACGCAATTGCTGATCCAATTTCAAGTACAGGAACATATTGTTACTTTCCACACATTTTTTGAAGCCAGGGTTCCATACTTTTGAAAATGATATAAAACATTATCTTCTGAAATAGGTAGGTCCCATATTTTTAGTATTTTTTCCAAACTGTAAAGTGAAAAAACAGAAACAGTTGATAGAACCTGTTCAAAGCAATAGCTAAACAATCGGAACAGTTTTCTAAAAAATCACAATTTGATATGGTTATATGCTCTGAATTAAGATATAATTAACGGAATGTTGCAATATTAATTGAAAGTTTCCTGCTTATCTCATACCAAATTACATAAATTTTAACTTTTTTTGCTTATTGTATTAACTACCCTGTAATCATAATACGTATTTAATAATTAAATGGTCTCGGTAGCCAAATGGTCACAGTCACAAGCTCAAGGACTGCGTTATGGCCATCAGTTTGAGTCCTGATACCAATAAAGACCCACCGTGTAGAGGGATGGATGATCATTAAATCTATCGAAGCTCCAAGTCCTCATGTTTGTGCGATGTAGAAAATTAGAGAGATGGTGCCAGCTCAGGTGACGTCCTCATCAACTGATCTAATTTCAAAATTGCAAAGCCAATTGTCAATCGTCCTCGTGTTGTTTCGAAGTGTGACTTTAATTAAAAAACCAACCAGATTATTCAACGAAGAAAAAATTCTCAATTTCTTATTTGTATCACTAACTTTTGTTTATTTGTTTTCTTTCAAAACAGCTGGAAAAAAAATGGGGGAAATTTGAAATTGGCTTTGCTAATTTGATTTTAATATTTTCTGATTTTTTTTCTTTTTTTTTTCCTGTTAAAATCTTCAAAATGTAGAATTATTTGAAATGAATATTAGTGTAAAATAAGCGTATTTTCGTGCCCCATTCTTCACAAAAGCAATTACTATCAAGAAAAGAAAATATTTTCTTCAAACTCCTAATGCATTTTTATTTTTAAATGCAAAATATTCTTAAGTACGAAAACGTAGCCAATGATAACAACAACAAAAAATAAACTAAATATATATTAGCAGCATAAATATACATAAAGCAAACGAAATGTAATCACTATAATTATAAGGTATTATAATGTCAATCTTTCGAACTGAACACCATTTATTCTTTTTGTTATTCGAACGAATTTTTGTTGACGCCATTTTCTCTAAACAATGACATGCTAGCATATGTTAACAGATTTACATCAAATCACATATCTGACGTCACATCGTTGTGGTAATTGTGCTTGTGATAGCTCATTATCGTCGCAATGAGAAGCAATACAAGGGCTATTTTCGAAGGGACCTTGTAATTATGGACCTCATTGAAGTGACGAGGATGACACCTGAGCTGGAACTTCCCTCTACAAACCTCCGCACCACGCAAAAGGGAAGAATTGAGACCTTGAGAGATTTAACGTGAATCAGCCCCAGTCCTCGGCTGAGCTTTAGTGGTATCAAGACTTGAACCAAAGATTTGACCGGCCATGAGTCCCCTACCATAACCACTAGATTATTGTGGCCTCTCGTAATGGTGATAAATAGAGAAAAGAAAAAAGAAAAACTGTGCTTAATTACACATTTTCCATTATTGCCGGAATATCACATTGTTTAATAACGTTTACTGATCTGGCGAAAATGATCGATGGAATTTTATGCAATTAATAAATATATTACCTTACTTTAAGTAAGTTTTAGTTATTTAAGTTTAGTTCTAAACTTATAACTAATGCATATTTTAAAATGTCTAATGGGGATGCTTTCCGCAAAATTTCACTATTTATGAAAACTATATATTATCAAAATTAGTAGTATTTGTTATTATTTTAGGAGAGTTAAGAGAGATATAATAAAGTGAAACATTTAATTTCTATATTATTACACAAACTTTATAACAATTAACAACTTTAGAAATTGCATTCAGGAAAACTGAAAATAGCGCTCCAGAAATGAAATTTAATCAACATTAATACATATGAGTTATTCACTTGATATCAAAATCAAGACAGTTAAAAAGACAATTAAACAAATACAGTTTGTACAATTAGACAAATACAGTGCAACTCCAATAGTGCGTCGGACCACCTCATTTCGCAATACAGGCCGCAACACATTCCGGTATTGAATTGATTAGACCCGGATGCTGTCCTGAGCAAGATGGGCCGCAAATCTTGATATGCCACCTCCAAATCATATACATAGTGACACGGAGGTATTAGGCGTTTTAGCTTATCTCACAAATGCTCTCTTGGGGGGATAAGTCCAAGGAACATGCCGGCCATAGAAGCTTTTCAACATAACGTAGAACCTTTCAAGTTTCTCGAGTATTATCTTCCTGAAAAATTGCCCCTGGATGGTCATTTAATATAGGACTCATGTGCGGTCGAAGAATGTCATCAACATAAGGAAAGCCCGTTAAGACTCCACGAAATATAATTAGAAAAGGACCTGATGTCATAGGCTATGGCCCTCAAAGCCATTACATCTGATGTGTGGGTATTATGTTCCGCGACAGCAGAATTGTACCGTTCACTAGGGTGCCTCCATATCCGAACGCGGTTATCATCTGTCCCCAAAACGAACCAGGATTCATCATTAAATACCCCCATTTTACCAATCTATGACATTCTACGTCGTTTTGCCATGGAGCATCATTGAAAGAGTAGTCGCCGATGTTTCGGTGTCATATATACGAAAAGGACGCTTGAGTATCAGATTCGCTTCCATAAGGTATCAGGAAACGATTTTTGGAACAACTGACAGCCCCACCATCTGATTGTATCGTGGAACAATTCACTGTGGGATCCATGAACGCTTGCCACACGATCCTTCGACCCTCTCAACTCGATGTCTTCCTGTTCGCCCCAGATCCGGTTCTCCGCAAGTCACATCTCATGTCTACTGTTCCCAACATGTTCTGAAAGCACACTCAAAACAATCAATCTCGCTTGCTTAACTGTACGAAATATCTTCCAACATGTTTATCTGGACTCAGATCAGAATGTTGCAAATGATCCAGGACAGCGCAATATCTAAGATATCACTTATTTATCATTTTACTTAAGAATTATTCAATGAGAATATCATTATGGTGATATGCTTAAAGTACTAAATCAATAGTTAATGTATAAATAAAAGGTGATAGAGATTGCGTAGGGAGGAACTGATTATATAGTAAAGCAAGAATACCTGCCGAGTATCCTCTTGGACGAATACAAGACAGATTCCATTATCCAGACGAGGTTCAAAACTCCGTTGGTCTGGGCCGCCAATGGAAAGAAGTGAATCTATACAGATCCAGAAAAAGAGTAGGGCCGTAGACGGAATCATTGGGATAACATGCGAGATCAGTAAGAGAAGAACTACTTTCTCCCTCTTCTGCCGCCGCTGTAGCTGGTGTTGTAAGCGTGAATGTTTTCCTCTGCACTTTTGTAAATACCCATACTTCAAGTGAGCACTCAATATACTAATAATTTGCATAACTGCGCGCACGCAGATATTAGTAGTTCTGAAGGACCACCTCGATGGTAAGGCTAGAATGTGCAAAAGGTTTTTGGCCACCTCATGACATTATGAAAAAGTGGCAAGTGGTTTCAGTGGTTGGCCATCATATACAGCCACAGTGATTAAGAGTATTTCGGCTTGACAGCTCATAACTGATTTTGAAGTCCGACCAGAGCAAGCAAAGATCTTATTTAGAATATCTGGAACTATTGCTGGTTAGATGCCTTGTGGCTCATAATAAAAAAAATGCAGCTTTTATCCTGTCTATGCTTATGGTTGTATATAAAATATTTCAAACTAGGCCACAACGACAGGGATGCATATACACTTGCAAACTCGGTGCATTGCAGAATGGGCTAGACTGTCCCTACTTCAAATGTTAATGCTTTCCCTTACACAGAACTTTTCAGCCCACATATGCGCTCTTTCTCCATTTAAACGTATGAGGTATGTACTTCTCTTTTAGCACAGTAAGGATGCCTGTGCACTAGCCACAGCATGTCATGGATATGTACCCTACATTCACGGCTTAGGACGGGCTGGCATCTAGAGATTTGTTAAGATTGGGTCGTCAAGCATGAGATTTCTTTTCTCTAATTTTCAACACTTACTGATTGTGCTTTCTTATTTTACACTCGAAAAGAGTGCCCATGGTTAACTCTATTGCTAATTGTTAGTCAACAGGAAGCGCTGTAACAGTTCTGAAAGGACAGAAGGGATTTTGAAGTTACTTTACAAGATTGATGTATTAATATGAATTCCGACTAGCCGCCTTCAATAAAAATGGAAATTTCCTTTTGAAAAATATTTGTTTAAATGTTTTGCTTATGATGTTTGTGAATATAAAAATTCTGGAATCGAAAAATAGTATTTATGCTTCTATTGTAATAAACCCTTTAAGCTATGTTTTAAAAATTCTAATTAGATTTATGTTACCAAGTATCAGAGTTTCTTTAAATATCCCTAGATATTGTAATTCTGTTAATTTATTTCCATTTTCAGATGTGGATGTAACTTAATTTTTCTTCATTAAATAATGGAACATAATTCATTTTTTGACCAGTCCATGTAATTTTTATGAAAATATTTACTATTTGTTTGAAGGATGACGAAACACAGCGAGTGAATAAATAAGATCTTACCTGGGCAGTGGGATGTATACCGGATCCTAAAATTCAGGAGATAATTAAAAAATAATATCACTTCTTCATATTGTGACCTTTTAACATAATTAATGTATATCAAATGGTGTTTAGTATGAATTTTATGTTTTCATATACCACCTTTCAAAGTGTTACATCCGGAGAAAAATATGTTAAACCGAATTTGAAAATATAGTACAGTGTAAATATTTTATGCTCGTATAATTTTTGCAATATATATTTAAACAGATGTGTAGATATTTATTTTTATTACTGAAATGACCTCATTTTTTAATCCATCAAGTGAGTAATAAGTTTTAGTTCCTTTTAAAAAAGACTCCTATTAGATTATGTTCCTGCCTTAAGCATTTATTTAATTATTTATTATACAATTAAAATAATACGATTAAATAATATTGACACCTTAGAAGTAAATAGAAGAAACGCTTTTGCAATAAACAGAAGCTCATAAGCTTTGCTATTTTCATTCGTGACTTTCAATATTCTTTATTCCTGCTAAAGCTTTTATTAACAGGTAATTACAAGTATTATTTTAAACTAATGGACACACATACATATTTTCCTTTCTTGTTAATATCATTTTTCTACTTCATCTATGGAATGAAACTGTCTACAAAAAAGAAGTTTCATGTCAGGTATTCGATAGTCAAATGCTGACATTTGTGGGAAGATCAATATCCAAAAAAAAAAGTAAACCATTTTTCTAACATTATCTTTTTTTATATAATTCTCCATTTAATATAAGTATGTCTAAAAAAATTTAACCTATTTTATGTATATTACACAAAATATCGAAATATATTACTTTTTTAAAAAAAATTAAAACTTTAATTTTTTAAATAACTTTTTATAAATACATAGCAATTGCATTATCTTTTTACAAACAATTTCATGAAATAACTGGTTATAAAAACCGAAACAATTTTATTTGTATCAGAAATGCAAAAACAAAAAAAAAATGTTATAGATTTTTTTTTAAATCGCTTAAAATATCAAAACACATAACTTTTTAAAAGCAAAAAATAATCATTTTTTTTAAATTATCTCAGTAAATGTGCTGTGAAAATGCACAATCATTTTACAGTTAATTTTATGAAATGAATTATTCTAAGCTTTATTTAAAATAAGAAGGAAATATAATTTTATAGAATAACAATTAGTGTGTAATATTTTTTCTATTTAGTTTTTCATTGAGAAAAATATAATCCCTACGGCAGAATTTTCTTAAAATACGCAATATAAGTAAAACAGAACATTAAATTACTTCATTAATATCGTTCTTCATTAAAATGAAAAATTTTAAAATATTTTTAAAATATTATATATTCAACAAAATATCTTTTTCTCCCAAAACCACGTTCTGTAATTACAAATTAATTCAAATAGAGTTTTATTTTTCACTGTAATAGACTTTAACAACATGAGACAAATGAAAGAATTATTTTTTGTGTAAAAATTTCCCACATTTTAACGATTATGTAATCGTTTTCTTGAATATTTCTTTCAACAATTTTAGAAATGCCTGAGGTAAGTCACAAACCCTTAACTGAAAATGAAATGAATATATATTAACATTTGATTATTTGTTTTCTTTTTTTGAAAAACAATTTTTATTTCAT
Organism: Nephila pilipes; assembly: GCA_019974015.1. Taxonomy (NCBI): domain Eukaryota; kingdom Metazoa; phylum Arthropoda; class Arachnida; order Araneae; family Nephilidae; genus Nephila; species Nephila pilipes. Next base: position 249,108 of record BMAW01055116.1, read on the forward strand.
AACTGCATTTTTTTTCATGAGTACAGTGAAGAAAACTATAAGAGAGCTTTTTCTTATTTTAAAAATAAGTAAATCACTTATTAATCTTAAATGAGAAACACTACTTACTACAAAGAAAATATTCTTTTAACAATTCTTCGTTTTCTTCATGACGTGGGCACGATAAACTAGTGGTTATGGTCGCGAATTCGCAACCGGCGGTCAAAATAAAATCACATTAAAAATCAAATGAAAAGTAATTTTAGTGATTTTAGTTTAGTTTTTATTAACGTCGCACTAGAAGCAACACGAGGGCTATTGGCGACGGACCTCGTAATTTTGAACCACGGTCAAGTGACGAGGACGACACCTGAGCTGGCACCCCCCTCTCCTAACATCCACACCACGCCAACGGGAGGACTTTGGACCCCAAACAGATTTAACGTGCATCAGCCCCGGCTACACGGCGGGTCTTTGGCGGCCACGGATCGAACCCGCGACTGAGCGAAAACTGCCAGCCGCTAGTCCACGACCTTGACCACTAGGCTACCGCGGCCCGTAATTTTAGTGAAGTTTATATTTAGGAGGATAGAAAATTGATTTATCTTCCGTATACATCACAAAAATTATGAATAAAAATATTGATGTTTAACTACGGATTCTAATTCACGAATAATTCCGATTTAAAAATACTAAGTTATTCAAGATTTAAAAATGTAACTTACTAAAAGTATGCTTTGAGCACATATATTAAATGCTTCTCATTTTCGTCTACTTGCAAATGCTTGAATTTCTTCAATAAACAAATGAAATAAACTTGCAACAAAATCCAATTTATCTACAAGAAATTGCCTCGTTGGTTTAATGGCCTAGTCGCGTATGCCAACCCGAGTTATTTTCGTCGATTCGTTGGCTTGAGTCTTGATACCCTGAAGATCCGCAATGTAGCGGGGCTGATGCGCCCTCTACGCCCTCTCTTAGGTTTGAACCTCCATTTAATTTACATTGGAGGAGGTACCAGCTCAGTCCTCGTCACTTGATAGAGGTTCAAAATCACGTCCTAATCTGTCATTAACAGTCTTCAATTTACTTCTAAGTGTGTTGTTAATTAACAAAGAATGCTAATAACAATAACACATATATATATTTTTAACAATTACAAATATGAGTATTACTTCCAAATGAAAGTAAAAATCCTGTTTGCTAAGCTGTTATTTTCTGTAATTATGTACTTTGGCGCAGTGGAAACAGTTTTAATCTTTATACGAGCATTTATAGAAATTTAGCATTTTGTAAAAAAAAATAATACTGTTTCTTGAATAAAACGATTCGGGGTTGATAAATCAAACACCGTTACAATATTAAGTCACTATAGCAATATGATATGGAAACAAATCATTTACCTGCTTAATATAATGCATTAACAAATAGAAAATTACAAATCTATAAAACGCTTCTCCAATATTTACAGAAAACTTGTTTTACATTTTCTTGAATAAAAATTGTAAAATTGATATTTAAAACACTTCATGCCAGAAACATAACAACGACTGAGTTTTTCATGAAACCAAGTTCTGTTTACCTAGTATGAAATATGTATAAGAAATTCAATCGATGCTTGTTTTAGCACTGAAGGATAGAAATCAAGTAATATGTAGATTTAACGATAAGACTGTTTATATAACTATAAAACTGTAGACTTATGTTAACTATAAGAATGTACTGATGTAGATTTAACTATAGTCTTATTTATTAAGACTATAAAATAAAATAATATAAAACTGTCAAAGCAATTATTTTAAAATAAGAATAATGTGAAAGAAATTTCAGAAAATGAAGCAAGACTTATGTCGTTAAATTTTGTATAAAAATAAGGGAGGTCTTATAGAATAATTATGTGTATAATATATATATATATATATGTGTGTGTGTGTGTGCATATACAATATGAATATGTATGTAAAAACCCTTCAAAGACAAGTAAAAATTCATTAAAATCCAGGATTGTAATGAGAGCACTTTTTATATGTAACACTACTTATTCATTTTTAAGAGATAAAGAGGCACTAATACATTATTAAATTGGTAATGCAAGAGACGCAGCTTCGTCATCTCGTTTACAGGAGAACAGAAATAATTTTACCTTTCCTTCGAAATTTTATGTAAGTATTCCGTTATATCCCATTGTAACTCACGTGGTATAAGATGAAAGGATTCTGAGGGACTTTGATGACATCTATTAGCCCAGTAGTGATTATTCCTGATATATATATACGAATTTGTTTATTTTGGAAGCAAGGGGCAAAAACGAAAAAAGGGAGATTTGCACCTTAAACTCATTCATTTATAAGATGCTTTGAAGCAAAAGTAGGTATAAAATGCATTATTCAATGCAAATAATTACCATTTAAAAATGTTTGAATCTATAATACAAACCTATCACAATTTAAATTCAGTAAAATAGTGTTTCTTCATTATATATTTTAAATCTTGTGCCTAGGTTCTATTTTAAGACGCCTAATTCGGAAACTAATTTTAATTAAATAACTTATATTTAAAATAATTACCATGTTTCAGCCACAACATATTTAGTGCAACTCATTAAAACTGTTTCTGCAGAAGTTTTAATATAAGTTCTATTTAAACTTCTGTCCATTATACTGGAATACTAGTCGAAGTAATATTTCAACACAACACTATTCAACGCAATAGGTGGTATAATGGAGTTTTGAAATTATCGTGCAGACGATATTCTTCTGAACAGAATAAATTAATTCTTATCTTTTTCGCATATCCATGTATGGGAAATTCCAACATTACATGCTTTTAGAGTAAGTAAAGTAATTTTACACGAATAAAATTTAGTACGAAGGATTTCAAAGTAGAAAGTGGTTTCTAAAATTTACATTTATAAAAAATACTAAATAGTTTTTGCGGAAACAACTGAGAAAGAAAGAGAAACTGCCCCACATTTATATTTATGTGTGTGTGTGTGTGTGTGTGTGTGTGTGTGTGTGTGTGTGTGTGGCTGATATGTGTGTGTGTGTGTGTGTGATGATATGTCTTTTAACTTTCTTCTACTTTTTCCTTTAAAATCTATTTTATCACACAAATGAGTCTACCAATCAACTGAGCACTTCTTAACTGCAACTGTCACCTTCGCCTTTCAAAGTCGGATGTAAAGGGCAGATATTTCCAGCTTCGGATAAAGCAATCTTTTTTCGCGATCTCTTACTCTTCCGCCTTACTATAACTATAGACGTGTGCTCTCTTTCTCTAATTAGTCTGAGTCACTCTATTTGAGAATGTCACTTTCGATATTGCTTCTGTGTGTAAAACAACATGTAAGATGACATCAATGAAATGAAATGGAAAAATATTCTGTCGCTTTCACCACGACATCGCATGGAATTTGAAGGAATTTTTTTCTCCATTACTATCATCTTTCTGCAAGTTTGGTTGCAATGCATCTAAGTGAAAGTTTCGCAGTTCTTTTTGGAAATAAATACTCCACTATAGTTCATATTTTTAATTTTATTGAAGATCACTTTATGTTTAAATGGAATTTTAAAAAAACCCGAGCGACGGCGTGTGGGAAGAGTATGAGTAAACAATGGATAAGAGAGAACGAACAAAGAATATATCAAACTTTATACGTTGAGACGGGGAAAATATATATGCCCATTCTTTCTTTAAGTGAGTGGTGAAGTAGTTACGGTAACTTCTACTTGTTATGTGGATATGTTAAGTAGCTTTCTACAACTAAAATTCGGCTAGAATGAAAATTTGGCTGTGTGGTTCCAACAACATGATACCACTGCCCCACGTAGCCAAACTATAGATTGACTTGCTGAAAGTATTTGTTTCTAAAGTGTCTGTTCTCACTCTTATGTGACATTACATGGTCAGAACGTTTTCCAGATCTATAAGAAATACAAAATGGTTACATATTATTCTTCTACTTTGCGAAGTAAAATTTTTATAATGCATGTCGTAGCATCATTATTTACATTTGAAATCGGATAGTTATTTCTGACATCCTTTGTATTTCCAATTTAATAATTTTTATATTAATCAATTTTAATTTGGTTTTTAAGGGTTTTAATTTGTAATTTATTATTAATTTACATAAATGTGAAAAATCATGTAATATTTATTCGTATTTCCTGTTATTATTCCAATTTAACTTTTAGTTTATGCAACCACGCGCTTTTAAAATCTGATTAGTCAGCTTAATCCCACGCTTCCATGTAGTAGAGCCAATCACTACTAGAATTTCTTAGATATTCTTCCATCCATTACCACGTGATCAGAAGAAATCCTAGCATTTAAGTCCCAAGCAAGGTGAATTCCCTTTTCTTCTACTATAGCCATGAAGGCTGAACGACGTTTCTGTTGTTTATAGTTTTTTACGATGTAATTATCTCCCTGTTATTGCCTTTCTCTCATGCTCAAGTAATAAAGATATGTTTTTAAAATTTCCAAATTGTCTTCAAAGTGTACAACACAAGGAAACATCGAAGCCTTTGCTATGCATATATGTATGTGTGTGTGTGAAATTTTCCAATGAGGATTATTTTCAAGACTTTGCTATAAGTGATGTTAACTGCACGTTTAACAGTTTTAAATTGGCCCAATTTTTAAAGTCAAAGTTATTTTCATAAGAATGAAAAATTATAAGAATCATAAACAAAAGGCTTTTACTGATGACGAAGAAGGCGAAATTACGGAACAAAATCGAAATTTTCTGAGAACTTAATCTGTTTGTGTGTATACCATTTGGATAATTGAAAAAAGAGGTTTAACTTTGTTCAGTTTGTTAATAATTTGATAATGATACAAGAATGAGCAAAATGGGCCCGGGTAACGATAAAGAGCAATCGTGATAATTGTCTTGCTTTTTCGCTCATTTTATATTAATACAATAACTTACGGTTCAGTGAATCTGCATAGACCCCAACTATTGGGTATTAATGGGGTTCGACAGCAGTTATATTTAGAAAAAAAATATTACTAGGTAGAATTAATTAATAATTTACAAATTACTTTACAAGTTCCCTAATCACGCGAGAAATTGGAATATTTTGAAATGGATATAATATAATTGAGTATATAAACAAAAAAATGCAATATCAGTTTAAAAATAGAAGAAAAGGTGTATGAATAACAATAAACACTAAGCAAATAATATTTTGAAATTTTTTGTGATGAAAAACAATTTATTTTATCACAATATACTTAAAACAATTCAATCGGGGTGATAAATAAAGCCTGTAATATGAATAATAATTCTAAAATGATCGATAACTTTTAAAGACGTTTTCATATTAAATTCATGTCTTTAAAAAATTGAAGTCAACTCTATAAAGATCTAAGGTTAAATTTTATTTCTAATTCTATTGAGAAAAATAAATATTAATGCCAAATTTAATCAGCAATAGCTTTTTTTTATAAGACAACAATATTCAAAACACCTGTTAGATTTTTACGGTCATCGAATTTCTATTACAACACATCGAATCATAGCGATGTGCTATTTAATATATTTATTTTTCTATGCACATACACATGAACAACACTCATAATATTAAGTAGTTTCGTAGCATCAAGGTTTTATAATAAACTTGACACTGAATACAAAAATCCAGGAAAATTCGCTCATCTCCTCGTGGGCAAAAGAAAGCAAATTACAAAAATTCCCTCTAGCGGAACAAAGCTCTGCTGGAAGAAAAATTATAACAGGTTATATCGTATTTTTCTCTTCCACAAACCTTATGGAACTTTATATGAAATTCTCTGAATGATGAACTTCTAATTAGGGTAACGTGACTTATATATATTGGAATATAATTTTTGATATGTAGCGAATAAAATTGTGGAGGCACATGTGATGAAACTACGTAATTACTCTTTTTCTTTTTCAAAATACTCTGTTATAACATCCAACTCAATTTACCAAACAACTTTCATTTGCTCATTAACTGAAGCTGTCACCTTGACTTTGTTAAGTTGCGCGTTGGGCGTTCGTATTGAAAAACTTCCAAGCTCAGCAGAAATCTGGGGTTTCCCCATTTCATCGAGTTGACAGCTTTCTCTTCTTTTTTACTATTTGTTATTCGCCTAACTTGCCATGTTATGGACTCCAGTTCTAGCAATGTTATATGTTCCGCTTACTTCCATGAGTAAATTAAAAATGTGTAATAATATTACAAAATCCACTTTATTATGTGTATCAAGATGACAATATCTTCTGAAATAAATACTTGGCTTCGCCAAGGAAGACTATTGTATGCTTACACCACTACGTAATCCGAACGAAATTTGGAATTACCATTATATATCTATAATTAATCAACGACAAATTTACTATGATGGTTGGTAATAAAGAGACCGGGGTCCAGTTATCAACAAAGATTTCGGTACGTACACTGAGTAAGGACCTAAAGGAATGAACTTAGAGAGGATGTACAAAGGACCAAGTGATTTGAACCCTCATGAAAAGTTTCACTAAGGTTTTGAACCCGATTAGTTCGCTTCATTTAAGTCCTTAATTAAGTGTTAGATTTAGACATCGGTAGGGAAGTGAGTCCACATGCTTGATTAAATATTCATCTCTTGTTTTTGATTACTATGGTATCCTAGTAAATTCAAGTTGAGTTACAGACTTGTTTGAACTAATTAGTGACTCTTACATATTAATTTAGACTAGAAGGAGAAGGCAGAAATACTAGGATATTATCAAATTGTTTCAGCTCTCTGATAGGTACATGGTGTCCTAACCAATTGTCCCTAACTTGGAGATGTCTCAAAACTTAACAGATAGTTAAAATCATTTTAAAAATGCAAAATGAGATAACAGTACTCATAAAAGTTTTATTAAAAAATCAGTTCACTTCCAATTAGGCTCCTTCAGTAGCCCTGAGGATATCCAACCGGTTGTTCCGTTCCAGTCAAGGCCACTGTAGCACTTCCGAAGTCACAGAAGCAATAACATTGGTTATTGAGTCCCGAATGTATTCAACATCATAGTTCTACCTTGAGTAGATTTTATATTTGAAGCAGCTTGAAAAGAAACATTCAGTGGAGAGACGTCTGGAGATTTTTGTGGTCAAGAATTGGGTTGCAAATTCTAAACAATCTGCATTTTTTGGAATGCAAGCTCAGTTTTCTATGAAGCACATTATTAATAGTCGCATTTGTGGTATATATAATTAAAATTACCTTCCAAACGAAAATTTATCTTCTACATTTGCTTCAGAAAATGAATCCCGACTTCCTTCGGATCTTTTCAGTACACTTCTAGTTCAATAAACTGCTTTGTTGCCATTTTTAATGCTCATAATATCAAATGGATTTCATTAAAGAAGTCTTCGAAAATTTCTTTACATTGTTATTTTGGATTTGTGTTTACCTTACCACAGAACAATTTGTGATATCTCTTGAGATTATACCATTTTTACGTTTGATGGCTCACAAAAAAGTGTACGTGTGTCATAGGCGAAAAAAAATGTCATAATAATCTAAGAATTAAGCTGCCAATTTTATCTAGTATGAACAATGTATCGCTAGTAGAATTTTTTTATTGATTGTACAAATTAGAGACATTTGATTCGAATACCCTATATTAAGAAAATCTGAAAATATCTGGCTATTGAATACTTATTAACTTTGAAAACATGTCGAAACAAATGCTATATAATTTATTCTGACCTTACCAAATAAATTTAAACATTAATCAATGTGTACCTACCTGGCGAGACAGGGTTTTGTAAATTATTCAGGCAATATTTGCTCGACGGTAAAACTCGTGTGTATCAGTAAACATTTATCTATATTTACTTATATGTGTTACTCAAGCATCTTATAATGATTAATGATTGCATAGAAATCCCAAAACACGACAAAGTTTTATGGAATTCAGTTGTAATTTAAATACCATACGACGTTTTTCAACGAACGATAGACACTCAGATAAAGCTACTTTTCATTTCAGTGCGAAGAAATAAGTAGTTGGTTCAAAAAATCTCTGTTTTCGCTAGATGTTTCGATGAACACTTGTATAGGGTGAAATTGAGTTCGGTACTTTTATTTATTTATGTCAGTCACGCACAAGTCTAATAGAAATCAATACAATGAGCGAGAATTCTTTAGATATACTTGACCACTAAGAGGTTTACCTTCTGGATTTAAGTACGAGACTGATGACTCTGAAGTATCCAAGTGATTTTTTCCCAAGATGATTTACTGTCTTGGGTGACGTGGCCAAGGTAACCTAGAGATCTTTCTCCATTTTGAATCATTTTTATTGTCAACCAATTTTTCAATTGTTACTTATTTTCTTAACTATTACGCAAAATTTCACCTATGACGTTTCCTTCATTATTTAATTCTACCGTCATATTTCAGACTATTTAAAGAGTCAATAATTATCAGATTCTTATTAAATGTATGTAAGAGCAAGACAAAATACTTTGCTCAACAAAAATGAGTAGATAAAGTCATTTTCTTTCGAATCCCACATAACTTGTTAAACTTAGATTATGATTTAAAATGAAGTCTTAGATTTCCAAATCATTCATTCTAATTTACACACCAGTTACTAACAGTAAATTCGTTTAGTCATTACAATCCAAACGATTAATTACGATCATTCAATCCAATTTACTAATAACTATTGGCCTGCCGTTATCCTCTATTTCCCTCCTCTTTCTTTTAATTCACTTTTTCCTATATGCCTCCCTATCTCTAATTCAATCCTCTGCACTTCTATCTTCATCTAATTTAACTAATCATGTTTTATTTTGATTGGGAAGAAATTGTAATTTGATGCAATTCAAATTACTAGAAATTCCCCCAAATTCAGTTATCAGAAAATCGTACATAGCTTAACGTTACACTCCTAGTTTTGCACAACATAGCCGCATCTCGCTTCTGCGCCATTGAACTCTAGTGTCCCTAACTCACTCACTTCGCTGCGAATGTCGCATTTGTAACTTCTTACTGTGCATTCATTGGACAGGAAAACAGAATATTCACACTAACGTTCTTCTGTTGCAGCGTCAGTCTCGATATTTAATATCCACACTACCAAATATCTTAAATCATTTCCAAAGTTTTATCGCCAATTAAGTGATGCACCATCGTATTGAATATATTAAGAATATCTTATCAACCACTTAACAGCTGAAGAAATTTCAGAAAAACGTCCCAAAAATGTCTATTTTCTTATTGCCGAAATGGTAAGAAAATTGCATTTAAGGAGAAAATGTATTTTTAAAACCAATATTTGGTCCAATTTTATGGCGACGTACTGTAATAAGGAAATGACCATGCCCCTTGTAATCCACGTTAGAAATGAAGATATGCAAGAAAACCCGCACTTTATGCTTTCCATTGCAACGCCAACCGGCGGTTTGCTGTTGGTTCTTGCGCATGCATTGTACGTTGAAAATTGCTTCTTTAGACGTCTCCTATGACCCTTTAAATTTTTGCTCATGAATTTCAAAACACCCTGAGTAAAACTACAAAAACTATAATCACTTGTCTATTTTCCTTCAAAATTTTATTAGAAGTAAACTTATCTTCCTTGTATGAAATTTCGTACGTATTAAATATCTTGAAATTCTAAATGCTAGTTAATATTTCAACTTCCGCAGTCACTGTTACTTTTATTAAAATCATCCATTTTCTGGTCGCTCAAAAATTTGAAAACGTAAATTACATAAAATAAAATTTGAAAAATCAGTTGTTAGTTTTTTGTCATAATCTAATAATCGTACGCTAATTTCCAACAAAACTTACCAAAAGGAACTTTCATAAACGGTTATATATATTATCTAAACAAAAACGCACTTTTCACAACGAATCAAAACAAAAAAAGAAGAAAAAAAAGCCGGAAAAATTAGTTCTACAGATCAGTTATACCATCTATGAAATAGAATATACATTAGAATGTATTATTAATTATAATCAGAAACTTCAGCTTCCAAAACGAAATTCCGTATTACGTACACGTGTTATGTGCCCAAAAAGCTTTACCAATATGAAGTACGTTCAAAAATGCTGTGTACTTAACAGACGGTAGCACACAATGATAACACCAACGCATCTTAGTAACACCATCTGTTACACTTGTTACACTAAAACCGATACACTTTCAGCTACTATCGGTTTTGTTATTCAATTTCAATTGTCCGCTTGATTCTCTTATATAAGGAGCTGATGCAAGTTAAATCTGTCGGGGCCCAAAGTCCTCCCGTTGGCTTGGTGTGGAAGTTAGGAGAGGGAGGTGCCAGTTAAGGTATCGTCCTCGTCACTTGACCGAGGTTCAAAATTAATAGGTCCGTCGCCAATAGAACACGTGTTGCTTCTAGTGCGACATTAATATAAACTAAACTAAACTGAACGCTTATACAACGAAAAAAAACTGCACTTGTATATTTCAACTCTCTGTGTGCGTTGGTGTTTGTCATCATTAAGCAAAGTAACTTTTGAAAATGTGATTCTCACAACACATACAGGCAAATCTCTCTGTGCCCAAAAAATATTACCCGTGTAAGGTATGAGTGATTGATTATTTATTAACATCACACTTAGAGCCAATGTGAGGGCTATTGGCAAGAGACTTGATAATTTGGAACCTAGGTCAAGTGACGAGGATAATATCTGGAATGACATCTTCCTCTCTAAACTTCCACACCACGATTTTCTGTATAATAAAGTGGATGAAGTTGAATAGGAAAATGCAAATATATCTTCAAACCCGGAAAACTGAACACTCTTAGAAAAACAAAAATGACTACTATCCATTTGTGTATATTTTTGCTGCACTAACAAGCAACAGAACGTGACAAGAATGGAAAGCTACCTAAAGCAGTTATTAGCAATACTGTCTTCGTAAACGAAGGAGAAAGAGTCTTATGAATACGTCTTGAGCCCATTCATTAACTCGAAGGTGCTTTCAAACTCTATGTAATCAATTTGAGCGAGCTCATTCGCTTGAAAAACTTTTATTTTTTAAGCATGGAACTAATATGACAAAACATATACTTGTGCTGGAAAACTGAAAAATTATGCAAAAATGTTTCCTGAAAATAGAAAATTACATTTGCACATCTGAAGTATGAATAAAGTTAGATATAGATCTTGGATTGATTGTTTTCATTCACGTTACATTTAGAAGCAACACGAGGTCTATTTGTAACAGACCTTGTAATTATTGAAGCGCAGTCAAGTGACGAGGAGGAAATGTGAGCTGACACCTCCCTCTCCGAGATTCCGCACCACGCTTTCCGGAGGACTTGGAACCTCGGCCAGAATTAACGTGAATCACCCACACTGTACGTCGTGTTTTTTGAGGGGCATAAAGGAGTGAACCTACGACTCAAAGTCGACAACGTCGGCTACGAACTCGCGACTATTTTTACTACGCTACCACAGCTACATGAAATGGGCAAAACTACTTGGTGATTGAATATTTTTTAAAAAAATGTAATTCTTTATGTCATCAAACCTTTTTATCTACAAATAGGATACTTACTATCTCAGTCGTAAACAAGAAATTAAACCTCTTTCTTGACTAAATGTTTATAAATAAAGGAGATGAATAAATGGATGAAGAGAAAAAGGTTGTGTAAATACTAGTTACAATTTCGAATAAATGCAAATGATGATATGGTGAGGTATTGTTTTATTATCTCTTAGGATTAGAACTGAAACGAGAGCTATAATTTGAAATCGGTGTTTTTGAAACAGTTTGTAACGATAATTTCAAAAGCTTTTATTTAAAAAACTATTAAAGATTATAATATAACTTTAACTATACAAGAGATAATAATAATGTTTGTAGTGAGCTATGTAAAAAGGAAAACATTTTATGCAATTACGAAACACTTCATTCTTCAATTATTTCATTATGCTCTATTGTTATATTATTTATACTTTGTCAACAGTATTTTAATGGATATTCTGATTTTTGACAAAAGTAAGAGTTGTACAAATAAATAGATATATAAAAGAGCGATAAAATTCTTGATTGCTAGAAACAACACTATTTCAACTAATTAAATAAGAATAAATTCAGTGTGCTTCATTACAAACACGTCGAAAATAGCAAAAAGTAATGAATATCTCCCTTGGGGTATATTATTATCAGTCCATTTAATTATAAAGCCTGTACTATAAGTAATTCGAATGTTTATTGAAAAAAAATAAATGTATGATCTAAATGTTTTTTATTAGATAATAATTGTGATTTTCTCGGTCGTATAGCGATATCTGGTAAGCGCAAAGTCCTCTCTTTGGGATGGTGTACCAGTTTCAAAATTTCAGAGTTATTCGCCAATAGCCATCGTGTCGTTTTTAAGTATGACGTTAATTAACAACCAATCACTAGCTGGGTAACTAGTTAAAACCAAATACTTGAAACAACTGATTAATTCTTGGAGCAAAGCAGTCTTGTAATCATCTTTACTTACAGCAAGATGTTCGTTCACAAACCAATGATATATAGCATATAAATTTGAAATCGAAACTTGAATCTGACATTAAAGCTACGGCATTCAAACTTTATGTAGCTAAGTCCTCTGCCCCTTCCCGAAAAGAAATTTTTTTCGAGCTTTCCTGTTTTTTTAAAAAATTTTCAATGGGTAAAATAATAGGAATTTTTTAAATGACAGAACTACAAAAGAAACTGAAATTTACAAGTAACAGAATAATACCAAGTCTTAACTATAGTTTTTACGTACTTACATATTTATTTTTATATACGAGGGTTGCTATTTATATTTCTGTCCTAATAATGAAAAAACAAATATGTAGGATCGAAATTGGTTTTATTGTTTTTCAAAATTTCTCCATGATGATCAATACACTTTTGCATGCGTTTGAACCAATTTT
>BMAW01055122.1:0-38204 GCA_019974015.1 Nephila pilipes
AAACGAAATAGTTTTGAGAAAGAGAAGGAGAGAGAGAGAAGTTAATCTCTCTCACTATTTCTCTCTTTTTTATTTCTTTCTCTCTGTGTCGCTTCCTCTCTCTCCATAAAAGAAATTATAATTATTCCTTTATTTCTTTTCGAAAGATAGAGGCTTAGCATTCTAAATTACTAAATGATGTTGAATATATATATAAAATAATTTCTCTTAAATTTAATTTAAGTTTCTATTTTTTTTTCCCTATAATTTAATACTACTATTGGGAAGTTTATCTTATTTCTGAAACAAATCAACTGACGTCGTCCCAGGTTCTAAGCAAATAGGGAGATTTCCTTATAGACTTTTTGTATTCATCTTAAATACCTAAAGTTCCCTAAACCACATAATATCGTGTAATATCCTCGTAATATAAGTGTGTGTGTGTGTGTGTGTGTGATACATACACTCACGATAAAATACTATTTGTAAAACATTTTTAAAGAAAAATTTCTTCTTTAGTAATCAGGATTATTACTGTCACTAAGATTTCAAGGTACAGTTTATATAGACAGGTTACAGACCTAAAGCCTGGTAGGGATCATTCCTACAGGTCTGAAGCCTAGGAACAGCATTATCAGCGAATTCTTAAATGTGAATGAATGAACAGTTTTTTTTAAATGAGAGAATGGGAAAAATTAGGAAATTAAATTACTATTATGAGAAACTAATATGAATTAAGTTAAATCATTATATATATATATATATATATATATATACACTTTTTTGTGAGTATTGAACCTTACACCTTCCCTTAAAGCTTGGCCCACGAGTTCAGGGATACCTTATATATTTAGTGATTTGATTAGTATAAACATTCTACTTCCAAATCTTTTAGGCTCGTACAGTAAAATTAACTTTCTAAATTAAAAGTCATGAGCTAACTATATATCTACTGGAGGCATATACAGGAGTTTTGTATTTGTGCAAGAGAGAAGCAAACTATTTAATTAATCGATAACAATACTCTTTTAAATTTATTAATAAAATCTAATAATAAAAACTTTCAAGCCATAAAATAAAGGCGATGATGATTATTATTATAAAACAATTTTAATTAAAAAAATTTATTTCTTAGGAGTCTTAGATTAACTCCCTAAGCTTTTCCTTTTTTTTTTGAATTCTACTTAATTCTCTGCCATTTAATAACATAAATTGAATGATATAAAATGAAATTCTTCATGCATACTATATGAAACATTTTAATACAGTAATTATATTAAAATGTCATCTATACAGATGATACTCGCAAATTGTAATCAATTTTGCATTAATTAAAAATCCATTTTAAAAGAGACATATCACGCTTGGTTTCTTTTTTTAAAAAAAAAATGTATTATTCTTCTTTCTAGCAAAACGATCAAAGAAATCACTGAGAAATACGCTGTTTTAAAACGTTCTGAAGAAGACATGATGAGTATTTTACGTAAATGTGACAAGTTTTCCAAACTAAAAAAAGTCGCTGCAGGAAAAAGTGGAAATAATGTTAACGAACTGCAGCCTGATAAGAGGAGAGAAACGAAAATTAAAGCTCCCGAGACTTCAAAATTATCGAAGACGAGCTTCAGAATTTGGGATATAATATATCCAGGTAATTTTAAAATTTAGAGACGTATTAAAATTGACCTTTAATAATAAGAATTTTAATGGGATTTGTATATTAGAAATAATATAGCTTAATATGAGTCACACATATAAATTAAGCGTAAACTCTATGATATATGTTAGAAAGTTATAAGTTCATTCTAAAAGCATTTTTCTGTATCTAAGTTTAAATAAAATCAAAAATTATCTTGAAATTATTAAAAATAGATTAAGGAAAGCTGCCTTCATACAAGTAAAATAATTAAAGAAAGCAGAATGCATATTTTTACATGTTAACTGAATAAATTCAATAATTATCGAAAAAAGACAAAAAAAAAATGCAAAAGCATTATCTTTGAAAAATTAAAATCTATGTAATTATTCGTTCCTTAAAATCAAACCTTTTTCTGTGTTTTACTTATAAAGGAATTTAAAAAAATTATGCTCTTTATTATATTTTTACATTTTTTTTAAAAAAATGAGCATTATAAAATTGAAAATTTATTAAAAATTAAAGAAATTTGTTTATTACAAAATTGTGTAATTTTAACTAATGAAATATTTGGAGACTTTTTGGAAAATTTATCCGGAATGGAGGTTAAAAATTTATCAGATATTCCAAGTTCCTTAAAATAAATTGGTTTTTTAAGTATAGAAAAAATATCAAACTTAAAAAGCTTGCATTGTTCGTTTAATTATGCAAACTCTTATGCTTGTAACTGCTCTCACGTTATCTTAGAATAATTTGAACATTTTTGTCAAAATTCTGAATCAATCGAATAACTCAAGAGCTCAGTAAATTTTTAGGAACTCAATTTTAAATTCTTATAAAATTATTTTCCGCTGCATACTTATATTTTTTTTTTTTGTTTTGAATAGCAATAGTAATGAGCAAAACTGAAATTATAAAACTTGATCTCGATGTGGTCCAAAATGAAACGAATTCCGATAAGGGTCCCATGTATCAAAATATCAAGTTGTCGATGACAGCTCAAAAAACGTCAGCCGATAACTCCAGCCGAGTTAGTATGGTACTCCCAGGTAATGTTTAAAATTTCTTTAGAACTTATGCGGAGGGATATTTATAACTTTATACAGAGTTAAAATTTTGAAGTAAAACGTGAATATTTTTGATTATCGATTTTTTTTTATTTCGTTAAACACTTTAATATATGGCAACGTGTGACAGCTCATCTTTCAAGCTTGTTGTCACTCTACCCCTGTGAGAACGAGTCGGCCATTCCGGGAAAGAAAGCCAGCTGAAGTGTACTGAAGGGAAAGGGAGCTCAAGTCCTACTGTTTCAAAAATCATTTTCTTATAAGCATTTCAAACTAATTTTTTTCAAAAAATTTTAAATATTAAAATGTCTGCTCCACTTTTGTAAATTGTAATATTTTTAAGCAATTTTATCCGTCCGTTTCTTCGGAGGATTCCTCGCGATTATGTGCAGGAGTTTAGTTGTAATAACGCTACTCAGAATTCACAAATTTTTCCTATCAGACACAACGAAGAAAGGTAATAAATAATACCTGTACATAATGTTTCGTGGGTTTTTAAAAAAATAACCATGCATCTAAATCTTTATTCCATGCACACAATTACGGAACATATTATTTAAAATTGCCAGAAATTTTTTTAAAACTTTAGATTATTATAAAAAGAGCCATAGCAATTTAAGTACATGATAGTGAAGAAAAATGAGGAACTGAGGAAAAGCCGTTGGAAGTCTTGAAGGTTAATGAAATGATTTGGCATTATGGTAAGGAACTTGAAATTCAATCTAACCTCGTTAACAAGTGATAGTCGATGTCCATTTGATTAAATAAACAGCGAATTACAGT
Organism: Nephila pilipes; assembly: GCA_019974015.1. Lineage (NCBI taxonomy): Eukaryota > Metazoa > Arthropoda > Arachnida > Araneae > Nephilidae > Nephila > Nephila pilipes. The sequence continues at coordinate 3,463 of BMAW01055122.1, forward strand.
ATTAATATAAATTGATTGGAACCTCATTTTTAAACAATGTACGTAGTGTAGACTCAGGCAGATTAAGTTTCCTGGCAATTTTTTGCTTGTTTTGCCCCCTTTAGAATTCGTTTCATAATATTGAGGTTTTCTTTGATCGTATAAGCCTTTTGTTTACGTTTATACTCTTTCCACATTTTTTTTAATTACTACGGCCCTCACTTACCCAAAAATAAACTCTTTGCATCCCTTAAAATCCGACAAATACAAAACGATTCGACCAATGCAAATGGTATAGCTAATCTCACTTTGCACAAGAATTTCAAAATAACTCTTACAAAAAATTCCAAACTCGCAAATTTCGCTTTCCGAGAACGGATGATACATATATGTAGGAGGTATCCGTCTAGACAAGACACCTCCTAGTGCTTCGGTGTTGGCATTTACCAGTTCATTGAAGAAGCTCAAAGTTGAATAATTATTTTATATCTGATTAGATGAAGTAAGACTATTTATAATATTACTATGCACAGGTAGTTTTGAATCAACTAGTTGTGACGTCCGCCCGACCCGGGCTTCATCTTGTGCCATCACTAGATTCTATTATTAACCAGTACAACACAATTATTAAAGAGACACTAGCACAATCTTTAAATAGTTTATTAACATATATTTACTAAGACAACAACTCCCTATGCTCTCCCGGGTAATATTTCTATTAGCCTCAAATTGACCCACCAATAGTAATCTAACAGACTCTTACCATTAATCCTTCCTCGACTGCAACTCAGACTCTGGATCAACTGTTGAGAACAACAGCAAAGTGACGTCTTATAGCAATCTTTAATCTAACCCTTTACTTCAATCAGCTTATCTATAGCTTCAGCTTCACTTCTCCTACAGCCTCTCTCTTTCAACCTCTCTACTCCTTCATCCTCTCTAGCTACTTTCAGTCGGAGTTTATATATTTCCTAACTCACCCATTTCACTTCATTTCTAACTGCTTTACATAATAACTTTACGTATTTAAGTTTCATTTTTGGTTGGGCAAAAGTTGTTTAGCAAAAGCAATCAATCTCAATTAAAAGTCCCCAAGGTTAGTGAAGAGAAACCGCGAATAGTCCAATGTCACATAGTTCCCTCGAGAAAGATAGATGGCTACCCAATTTTATCATATATCGGCGATGGGGGTTGGAACGCGCGCTGGCGTTCGGAGTTTAGTTGCATCGGGTGAAGAGAGAAGGCGGAGAAGAGCAGAGGAGAAGAGCAGAGGAGAAGAGGAGAGCGAGAACTGAACGCTTCCCTGTTTTGTTCAGGAATAGGGGGAGCTGCGTGAGCTATCACATGACGCTGATTCTTGGTGCCATCTATGGAGTAACTGAGGAACTCGTTTTTCAATATATTTGAAAATACAGTCAATACTTAGATAATAAGCTGGAAAATCCTACATATACATAATAGAAAGGATTAAAAATAAATATTAAGAATCTGTTCTTAACATTCGAACAAAAGATTAATCTGAATTTCACAAAAGGAAATAAGACAAATTATGGCGCCACAATATCTAGAAGGGAAATTACAAACGATTGCTTAACGAAGGAGCAATAGTAAAATCGCGTATGTTACTGAGCCACATGTTAAAGAAGTCCATTGTAATTCGCTAAATAATCTAACAAAAGATATAAAATGCTGTACTCATAAATAGAAAAGTCATACAGTAAAGTAATTTTTTTCTATATTTTGGTCGTTTTTAACCTACCGTGCGTGTCTCATTCGCAGTCGTCTATTCTGATTATTGACAAATGTTCTAGGTACAAAATGGTGCGGCCCAGGAGATGTAGCAGAGCACCTTAACGATTTGGGCTATTTCGAAGATGTCGACCGATGCTGCAGAGATCATGACATATGCGATGACATCATAGAATCTGGGAGAACAAAATACAATTTAACAAATGATACGCCTTTCACAGTGTAATTCATTTCATATAATTTATATAACTTATATTTATTACAGAATTCCGTAAAACTTGATTTGTGCAGACCAATTAAGACCGATTCCGGATGAAGCACGACTTACGGGTTTGGAGGTGGCCATTGCACAAATTCTGTTAGGTCTACCGAAAAGTTCTGTCAGTTTGAGAAGCGTGATAGTAATTTATAAATAGTGTTTTTGAAAAAGGTCTCGTCTTCAGAAGCGATGAACTCCAGTAGTGCTTGATTAACATCTGCTTCAGTTTTGAATTTTTCTTTCTTTCAAAACATTTTGCAGGGAAACAAACAAGTAATAATCGGAGGGTGCTAGGTCTGGGGAGTAGGGTAGATGCGGTAGAAATTCCCAGCCTAGCTCAGCGATTTTCTGAAGAGTCACCAAAGCAGCATGTGGTGTGGTATTCTCATAATGCAGTATGAGGTATTTCTTCTTAAACATCGTCGGCTTATTTTCTGTGAGTTACTTTTTATTATTATTATTATTATTCTTTTGCAGACAGTATCCCTCCTAATTGAGGTTTTCATTACGTTTCAAAAGCTCACTTTTTTTTGGTCCCTGAACGTCCCACTCTGTACACAGCCTTCTTTATTCAGATTCAATCTCGGTTTACGGGTAGACAGGACAGGTCATCCGGATTCAAAGGATTCTCTTTTCGTTACGATGTTTTCATATGTAATGTATTTTTTTTTTCACCTGTTATCATCCGGTCCAAGAAGAGTGTTTTCTTTTTCCAACAAAGCAGAGATGTGTGTATGACGACTCTATTAAGTAAATATTTCTCACTAACCCACTAGCACCTATCTGAAATGCACTCTATAACAAAACAAAACAAAAAACGAAGCACCAAGAAGGAGTTGTCTGATTGCGATAAAAATTGTTGGATGAGCAGAACATACATAGAAAAACAGACTATTGAAGTTTCAGAATAATTGACTTATTTACTTCAAAATTTGGCCGTTACAAAAGGAAGAAGTCAATAAGGCGTTAGTCATCCTCTAGCCTGGATGCAAGCTGTCACCCTGCGTGGCATAGACTGATAAAGTTCCCGGATGGTGTCCTGCGGAATTTCGTGCCAAATTCTCTCCAGCTTTTGTGCTAAATCGTCAACATTCCGGGATGGTTGCAATCGCCTTCCCATAACATCCCAAATCTTCTCTATAGAAGAAAGATCAGGCGACCTTGCTGGTCAAGGAAGTGTAGGGAAAGTTTGCAGACAGTTCATAGCAACACGTGCCGTGTGCGGCCGGGCAGGATCTTGTTGAAAAATATGTCCTTGGTGTCGCAAAAGGAACGGTAACACAGCCGGTCGTAGAATGTCGTTTTACGCACCGCTGTGCTGTTAGTATGTCAGAAATGACTACCAAAGGGGTCCGGCTATCAAAGGAGATGGCACCCCAGACTATAACGCCCTGTTGTGGGCCTGTGTGGCGTGCGATAGTAAAGGCGGCATTCTCACACTGCCCTGGACGTTTCCAGACACATCTGCGGTTGTCGTCAGGACACTGTCTGAAACGTGACTCGTCACTAAAGACCATACGTCTTCAGTCAGCGTAGTTCGAGCTTGATCAAGTTCAACACCACCGTAATCGGATTTGACGGTGTACAGGCGTGAGAGGTAAGTGGCGTAAAGGTCGAAGAGAGCGTAATTTCCTCTTTCACAGTCGTCTGTTGAGGGTCCATGTTGGATATATATATACAGGACACGCGTTGGATAGTTGATAACGACGAATCCGGTGCTGTAACAGCTGCTTTGACAATCGCTCTGTCTTCCTTATATACACCTGCTGAACGCGCAGTTAAGATACGCTGGAACTCCCACTATTCATTCATTGGACTCTAAAGTTTAATCATTTGTAGGTTCGGTCTCAATGTCTTTACTTACGCAATTTCATTCCAATCGGGCGACTCCTTCTTGGTACGTAGATTTTTTTGCTATAGAGTGTATTTATACATTAATCCTAGTAACGATGGGAATTATATAGTACGATAAATAATATTGAATGTATGAAAATGTATTATTTTCTTTCACCTCCCAGACTGACAGAACTTTCAGGCGAACCTAATATATTGTCACATATTAAATTTCTTTAATACTGAGGGGGAAAGCTTTATATGCTATTATACATAACAAAATAATTCATTTTTTAAGCAAATATTTTTTTAATCAGCCCGTAATCTGACTAAATAACCTGTCCAATTATGAGAGCATTCATGTAATTATTTGTTTCTATTTTACAATATTATAGTCTTTAAAGCAATTTTAGCTAAATGGTAAGAGAAAAAAAAATATTTTAAAATGAGTTTAATATGTGATTTTTATATAGCGCCTTTTCAGCTTAAGGTAAATAGATGAATAAAAAATGAATAAAAGAATATGAATATTAATTTATTGTATTAGATTGACATCTCTCGTAGGTATATGTGTATATATATATATATATATTTCCCATTCTTTATCTCATAGTAAAGAGTTCCTTTTTATTTTCTGATACGATTACAATTTATCCTTTAATTTATGCAATCTCTCGCTCGTAAAATTTGATATTTTAATATTATAGGAGTGGTATCGTGAAGTTGCAACTAAGAAATAACCGAAATACCTGGACGAAATTCATTCTGTGCATTATGTTTTAAATAACAGCTATTCATATTGGTTTGTTTTGTTTCAAAAAACCGTAGATCGAAGTAGCCCGCAGTATGGAGATGATAGTTCAATCAGCTTTCTACATTGCAGGGCACAGAAATATCAAGAAACGCTGGAGGAAATGTATAACTCTAGATATAACTCTTGTAACTTTCAATCAGAATATCTACAATATTATGTACAGAAGTCTCATGTATGAAAAAAATATTAAGTTTCTATCTCTATTATTTATATTAATGATCAAAATTTACTGTACTTTGGGTTACTTCAATCTACGACTTCCTGAAACCAAACAAATCAATATTAATAGTCATAAATGACCGCATTATGTACTTAAGGATTAATTTATAAGCAGGATAAATTTTACCTAGATACAGTGAGTCTCGAAACACAATGGACAAAAATTTGAGGGATGATAGAAGACATCTGAACAAGCAATATTCACCAGACAATAGTGTTACGAAAACATTTCTTCTTGTGGGTGCGAGTGGGGAGTGAAAATCAAGTCCGAATCGGAGGATAAAAATAAATGACGGTTTATTCGTAAATCTTCAGACAACATACAGGTAGCTATAACAGATACACAGCACTTTAGCAATTCAATGACTAAGATACAGGAGCAAAGCACACATTAAGTACAGTCATAGTTATTTTAGCCACGTTCAGCTCCCTAGCTTATCACTCCTCACTGCGGACAGCCTCCGCAGTAATAGTCTGCACTTCCAAGGCATGCTCCGAAGATTCCTAGCAGATATACATTGCTTCTTCACAAATTCACTCGACACCCTCCGCTTCAAGTGCCGATAGCGTTCAGTTAATATCGCGATCGATATCCTCAACAGAGTCTCCAAAACAATTCCACTAGATTCAGGCTGAATCTCCAGCAGACTCACTCGGCCACGATTCCCCGATCGGTATACAAAGCAGACTCCATAGACAAACTGATTCCGTACATAGACCGATTCCTCCCCAGACTGACTCATCCACTGCAGCTCTAGGCGCATTTGTACCTTTCCGGCAAGGCGTGACGTTTCATAGGAAAATTCACGAAAAGTCCATAACTTTCTTCCCGTTCGATTTTTCGCTTAAGTTCCAGCGCCTTCGAGTTTTTTCCATTTGTCGCCAAGGCGAAAGGGGTCATTGGTTAAACTCTCATTTCGTCATCTCTGTTCATCATTATTTTCCTTTTAAGAGAAGCGCTACAGGAAAGCATCGATTCATGTTCGTAACAATACATAGGCAGAGAACAAGTGGTGAACCTATAGACGGTGCTGTAACGGAATGCATACAGCAGGAGTTTTCTTACACATAAACATTCCACTGTGGATTTCAGAAGGCATATTACTGAATGTTGCCATGCCTCCTGAAATCCATGGTAGAAATGACCAAGAAAACTCGCACCTTGTGCTTTCCGTTATAGCCCGTCTAGCGGTTCACAGCTAGCTCTCCGCTTATGCACTGTATGATGAGAATTTCTTGCTTAGATGTTTTCTATCACCCCTTAACTTTTTGTCCATGAGTTTCGAAACGCCCTTCATATATATCTTTATCATTTCTTAGTAATAATTAAAACTTTTCAGTATAAAATTTCAAATAAACCTCAGTATAAAATTTCAAATAAACCTCAGTATAAAATTTCAAAAACGAGTCATTGATTTTACCTGGTTCGTATGATTTGTGTTGACTATTAATGTTTTTTTGTTAAAACTGATCTCCTTTGAATGCAATACTTAAAACGTATTTACAGGTTGAGTTGTAACTGTGACTATGATTTTTATGATTGCCTCAGTCGAATCGACACTATCACTTCGAATACGATGGGACACACCTATTTCAACGTCCTCCAGAAATATTGTTATGCTCTCGATCATCCCAAGAAGTGCAAAACATACTCGACGTAAGTAAACTATAAATAAGAATTTCAAGAAAAAAAATCATTATTTAAAAGTACTGCATATTATACATATTAACATATGAAGATTGCATTATAAAAATTATTTCGTTTTTTGCGCGGGCTTAATCTCCGTATACATTGGTTGATTTAACTTAAAACAGTTGTCGTACCTGTCACTTATAACTGCCACGATAATCCCCATAAAATGAACATAATTTATTAAGTGTACAAATTGTATAAAATATCTGTTATTAATTTATCACATAATTTTTAAAAATTTGTATAAAACATCGATAAGATACTCTAAATTCATTGCAAACATCGATAGAATACTCTAAAATGGAATTCAGCCTTTTCGATTATTCAATGGCTATTGTCAGTGACATAGAGAGAAATTTTTCATGAGGGAAGGGCAGGGGTAGGTATCTGCCTTTTAAACTAACATCTCAAAATTAATTTCAAATTTTACTGATTTTCTTAAGAGGAAAACATATTTATGTGGAGTGCGATATTTCGGATATTAATTTTTTTCAGAAAAAAAAAAAAATTTAAAAAATTTCAGTAAAAAAAAAAAAAATCGGTTTTATAAAAGTTCAGTATAAAACAATCCTTAAGGGGGTATGGATTTACAACCCTCATATCTCCTCCCCTCAAAAACACCCTCGTGTCGCGAGCAGAGGCACGTTAAATCTCTCGAGGATTCAAGTCCTCACGTTAAGTAGTTTAGTTTTTATTAACGTCGCACTAGAAGCAACACGAGGGCTATTGGCGACGGACCTTGTAATTTTGAACCACGGTCAAGTGACGAGGACAACACCTGAGCTGGCACTCCCTCTCCTAACATCCACACCACGCCAACGGGAGGACTTTGGGCCTCGAACAGATTTAACGGGCATCAGCCCCAGCTACACGGTGGGTCTTTGGCGGCCAAGGATCGAACCCGCGACTGAACGATAACAACCAGCTACTAGTCCACGACCTTGACCACTAGGCTACCGCGGCCCTCACGTTAAGTGGATTGGAAGTATGGTAAATGAAGTTGAGAAGTTTTGGTAGATGACGTTTGGCAGTTGAAGTGCTATCCTCATCCCTTGATTGAGATTCAAAATTACAAGGTTTGTGCCAATAGCCTCAATGTTTCTTCTAAGTGTGAATCTAATAAAATAATCAACTAATAATTCAGTATCAATCATTCAAACATTGTGTAATGAAAATGGAAAAATAATTACAGAAAAATTTTCTAAAAATCAATACAAAGCAATGCGAAGTCACATGAATATCGAAAATAAATGGTATGTTTTCTTTTCTTAAGCACTAAAAGTGAGTGAGTGAGTGAATGTAAAGTTTATTGGCACAAGAGCCAGATATAGCTATGCTACGCCAAACAAGATTAAACTATGGTCTATACGTGAAGTCGAAAAAAAAAAAGTGGTTGACAAGAAGGAGGGTCGAAAATAGAGAAGGATCGCTAGGGTATCCCGGGAGTGCGTCACCCGTGTTTACCAAAGACAGTAAACCCCATGAGAAAGAAAAAGATCACTAAGGTGCCTCGGGGTCATGATGCCGTACTTACCTGCAGAAGGCAAGTCCCTGAGGTCCCCTGATATAATCCCCAGGGGCAGGATGCCTGGCTATACCCCCAGACGCTGGGTACTCATTTTAGTCGCCTCTTACGACATGCATGAGCTACAGTGGGACTATTCTGTCATTCCCGGTCACCACACGGGTCTTAAGCACTAAAAGAAGAAATGGTGCATGAACCCTGAAAAGTTCATTAAATGTATCGATTTCTAACATTTGTTAAAATTCTAAGACATGCAAGGATTTTTAAGTCTAGCTTGATTTAACAAATAGTTAATAGTAATATTTCAGATAACTGCTTTTATTTTACACCGGAACTCGAACTTGTAATTTTCTGGTTAGGCCTGTATAACAAAAATACAAAACTCAGTGTTTCTTAAAAATTATTTTTATAGTATGCATACCTTTTTTTTTCTAACTAATTTTTATGTACTGGTTTTTTTAATTGTTCCGCTTCAACCCTTTAAATTGTTCATTGGACAAGAATATAATTAATCGAAATTTGAATCGAAGTAGTAAGTTGCATGATTTTTCAAACCAGCCGAAAACTTTGCAGAAATCATTACGAATTCAAACCGATTCTAGAAGTACTTTCTACGGTATTAAGTTTGCCATCGTCATTATTCAAAGATTCGCGGATGAATAACAAGATAATAATCGCTTCTTGCTTCAGGATACTAAGTCAATAATATTTGTTCAACTGATGATTCCCTGAAAAGATGAGACATTTCAGAGTATCCATGCAGATGAGTGGGCTAAGGTTTATATTCCATTTTTTCTTCTCTTTTGGATATTTTTTTTTTATTGAAATCTTATGGATCTAAATATCTGGAAGATGAATATATAAAAAGAACATCAAACATTTTAGAGTATTTTAATAATTATTTTAATGCAAAAATATACATCTTCAATCTTAAAAATCGAATATCTATTGAATAATTCATAGAATAAAAGAATAATATTTTTAAAAAGAAAGTCGAGTCGTAGCAAATTTTCGGCGAAAGGATTAAGCTTAACTTTATCTTCTTAATGACGGTCTAGCAGCAAGGTGGTCGACGCAAACGCAAAAAGGCGATTAACGCAAGCTGCCTCTCTCATGTACCATCACCAATGATTACGATTATCAGTGTTTGCGAAGAATTAAATTCTTTATTTCTCAGATTCATAGAAACAGAAAAGCTATAAAAATGTACAGATGTACTTTCCCATCAAATGAAGTTTATTAAAGTTTGGCTTATGATAAAGGTTTGCAAGCTACTCGAACACACTCATACAAGGCATTGATTCCGGCATCAATTTTCTAGCGAAGTTAAGTTCAGTTCTTGAGTTTCCTAATATGTTCTTTGATAATGGTTTGGATAAAATCGTTAGGGAAAAAAATGATAAACTTAAAAACTTTCGCAATTTTCTTCATTACTTGAAAATTTTTTTAAAGTTGTAGTTTCTACGGAGGTGCCTGGGGTGCAAAGTACTACTCAAACCCGAATACTGTTGAACCGAGAAGTAGCTTGAAGCTGATGAATTTTACTCTTGAAGAACTGAGTGTTCGAAGAGATTGAATTACTATTGGATAGTTGCTTTGTTCCTATTGGCTGTTGCAGATGGTGTTGAAAGTGAAAGTTGAAGGCTTATTTGGGAGACTATAGCATGAAATTTGCTGTGATGAGAGGAGGCACTTCTATTGTTTGAATCGGAGTGGCTCATTAGACTGCAATTGGCTTCTTTGATAATAGCTTTTTGTGCTTTTGGGGGGAGGAGCATATAAGCAAGAGAGATTGATGCATTAATAGAGTTAAAAATTAAATAGAATATTTCCAGAAAGTAGAAAAGTGAAAAATTAGATAGATTTATAATGGAGTGAAGGTAATTAAGGTGGTTCATAAGAATTTTCTCGCGAAGAAAATGTTTGGAGCTCAAAGAGAACTAAATTATGGTATTAATGGATTAATTACTCAATACAATGGATTAACTTTGAAAGATAAATTTTTTCATCGTGGATGTCGATTTTTTCCACTTATCTGATTTCTCAACTTAAATTTGCCTAAATGTCCCATTTTGTAACATTGTATTTGAATATTTCTGAGTTATGAGCTAACATAAAAAAAATGATAACGGACTAAACAGGTAATAATCGCCTAGGACTAAGATTGGGTTGTGAGGCAAGTGTTGAAAAAATTGCCACCGAAGTTCTTTAAATTTCTTTTGGGTAATTCGAGCTGTATGAGACCTGGTACAGTTGTGATGGAACAAGATTCCTCGAATAAAATGTGGCTGTGGTTAGCTTAAAAGTAATTAATGAATCGCGAACTTTCGTCCGGTGTTGAGTCGTGGGTTCGAGCCCCGATGCCACTAAAGACCCGCTGCGCAGCGAGATGATGCACGTTAAATCTGGTCCCAAGTCCTTCCGTAAAAGTGGTGTGGAAATTTAGAGAGAGGTGAAAGCTCAGGTACCGTCCTCGTCACTTGACCGAGGTTCAAAATTGTGATGTCTGCCACCAACAGCGTCCGTGTTACTTCTCAATGCGACTTAAATGAACAATCGCATCGCATCACAATCCTCGAATAAAATAGGCCTCGATAATTTCTTCTAACTGCCTCCATCTTTTCTTCTGAAATTTCAACAGTATGTTACAATATGATAGCAGTCATAGTTTTATCCCGTTTCAGAAAATAAACGAGTAAAACTCCTTAAGAATCCTAAAACGCTGTCAACATAACCTTGTGGCGAATGAGTATTTCTATTCGAATCTTGTGCAGTAGACAAATCTCACACAAATATTTATTCAATAGACTTCCACTATAATATTTGATGGATGCCTGCTCTCCACGATAGTTTCACCCATTCAACTAATACTTAATCAAGAGTGTCTTACCAAAGTTTTCCCAGTTGAGGTTAGCTTGATTTCTTGACTTCATTACGATCATTGTTAACTCTTGATCTCGTCTACCATCTTTAAGGTATATACTCAATGCTAGTGCCACTCGACCTCTATCGTCCAAATTTCATTTTGCTTATATACTACCCTATCTAACCCATTTCACTTTATTTCTACATGTCTCTTAATTTGCCTAATCACGTTTCATTTGGGTTGGGAAGAAATTGATATTTGTAGCAATCAATCTCAATTAAAGTCCCCAAGGTTAATGAAGAGAAAACCGCGAATAGCCCAAAGTCACGACCTTATCAGCCGACAGTATTGCATTCAATATGAGTTTTGAAGGTGAAGATTGTTTTCATATCATGGAGGTTCGCTTTGGCTCTGATTGAAAATGATGAACCCATGTTTATGTCCAGTAACAATCCTTTTAATTGTGTCTTTGACTTCATCCACCAACTGAAACAGATGTTGCAATGACCGGCCCAATCTAATTTGTTGAGTTCCTCGGTTAACTGTCTGGGCATCCATCGTAAACACAACTTTCGAAAATGCAAGCGATTGTGCACGATGCAGTACGCTAAGCCATCGGAACATCCAACTTTAGTTATTCTATCTATTGTTACCCACCACAACACATTTGGATACAATTTACAACCAATTCTAGAAGCTCCATATTGGTAGTACCTGCACCTCATACATAACATGTAATTTTACAATAGTCTCAGCCCTCAAATACTCAAAAATAAACTTAAAACAAAATTGCTTTTACATGCAAGTATTTGGTCATGCTTGACTTATTTCAATGCTGATACCAAATTTTAATTAAATAGAAACATAAATAGTATTTACCAGTGCTTTGAATACTTAAGTAACATGAATGCTATTTGGATTTTGAACATATAAAAATTTCTTTCCCCTAGATCTATGAAAGGAACTTGTGTTGAATACGAAACAGATTATACAGCAGAAAAGATCTACCAGTGGATACCACCAAAGCAATACTTGAAGAGAGCTCTTCCTCCTTTTCCAGTTACTTTAGCTTTTCTAAACCAAGGAATTTAGAAATGTTTATAAACATAAAATTTTATAAGCCTTTTCTTAAGACTATAAGCATATTTTTTATTTAAAATTTTTTTGTCTTTATATATCTACAATTTTTAAATTTTATCGTAAACGAAAATTTCAATAGATGTAATGAAATGTAGCAGTAAAGTTTTCAATTACATTTCATTTATGATAAAAATCAAACATTTTTATGATGGTTTGTTTTATCATATTATTTCAAATTCAGCAAATAAAAAAAAAAATCTTTGAAAATTATACATGCATATATCAAAAAATAAGACAGATAAATTTTTGGGAGAAAAATTGTTTTAATGTTTCACATGAAAATGCATCAGAATTGGAATATTTTAAAGAGACACAACATATAAAAATTTAAAAATAATTCTGTCGGGTTGCTGTAAAAAATGAGCTAGATGTTTGAATAATTTTTTAAACAGTGCAATGTCGTACATCAAATAAATTCTATAGCAAAATTATCACATTAACTTTAATTGTAACAGTATATGACAAATATAAGTAAAATAAATTATGTGTTTGGTATGATAACTTCATTTTTTGCAACCCATCTTCCATCAGTGCATGGGAATAAAGTTCAGTCTTAACAAATTGGTGCATCTCTGATATATAGCATTACATCCGGAAATACAATTACAAAACAGAAACTTAATGAAAATATTTCTTATTAAATTAATAATTCTGAAAGAATAGCTTGAGGAAGGTGAAGGAAAAACTTTTGTTTTAAAAAATGAACTGAAAAAAATATGAAGGATTTGTTTTATTAGGAAGACTACATAACAAAAACAACCAAGCATTTTTGGATTTTTCATTTGCTTGTTAAAAAAAAACTATATATATAGTTTATTTTAACAACAACCATATATATATATATATATATATATATATACATGTGTGTGTGTAATCATTATGTTCAAGATTCTCACCGAAAAATAAAATAATAAATTTACTTTCCCACCTTTAATATGTCCTATTTTAGTTTCAAACATGATATAAAATTTATGGTACCTTAATAATAAATTGAATCATTATTTTAAAAAGAAAATAATAAAATCTGTAACTTATGAGTTAGCTTTATTATAATGCATCTTTTATGTTAAATATGATCAATGATTAGGGTTAAGGACTGACACTCCCCCCCCCTTTTTTTTTTCAAGATATGGGAACTATGGAATTAATTACAAATAAAACTTTTATTTTTTTCTACCTTTTTCAAAGGTGAAATGAAATAAATCAAAACTGTATTTGAACAAGTGAATTACAAATGACTATTCAGATGAGTTAAATGTTTTCTCATCAAAAATGTAAAAAAGAAATTCTTGTGCCAAAAGCATTCTGAGAATAATGTTTGTGTGCAACAAAATAAAAAAGAAATTGTTACATAAATAAACACAAAAAACAAGTTTTAGAGACAATTTTCCACTGCTATTTGCACATAAAAAAGAATTTTATAAATATTTTCCTGCCTTTGTAATTATCATATATTCTTTTTAAAAACAATATATATGCTAACTTTACTCAATATAAACACTTCAATTTTATTTTTTTATAAATTTTTCAGTTATTGGTATTTACTGAAGAGAAATTGAATACACATTTTACACAGTTGTATTTTATTAACTTACAATGTAAAAACAAAAATGTACAAACTTTGTAAGAAAAAAAAAAAGTTTACTCAACGTTAGAATGAATTCTGATACATAAAATATCTATTATTTTTTTCTGTAATGTATAAGGTAATTGATTATTAACATGACAAAGAATTAACCAATAGCTTTTATATAACTGCAAGAATATTAGAATAATAAATATAAAACATTAATTTCCCAATTTGAAAATATTGCATATATTATATTAATTATTTAAGAGATAATTTTAAATGACTAGAAATATTAAATTATCAAAAGCAATTTTGTTCTTTTTTTTTAACCAAGTGTAAGCAATATAACTGCATATATATTTTTCCTCTTTCATCAGACATGAGAAGTTCTTGCAAACTAACGAGTTTAATAAAGTGTCTTATATGAGTCTATAAACAGATTAAAATTTTTGCTCAACTAAATGAAATTCTAAAAATAAAAGGAAATTTTAAATCCCCTGAAACAAACAGCATAATGAAAATATTCAACAAAATTACAAAATTTAATCAACCCTTCTTCACAAAACTGAAATTGACACAAACGGATGTAAAATTAAATATGAGAAATTAAAATAATAATAATAAAACAATAAATATTATTAAAAAATTATTATATATAGCATAATAATTACACTATATAGTGGTATTTCACATTCTGTAAAAATAAGTATTCTATTTAAGTTACAATGAATTATATGGAATTATGTTTTATGTCAAAATAAAACTAAAAATAATTAATGTTCTACATAAACAAAACTCAAAAAATTTCTATAATTTACTAATTAATGAACACGTAAAACTTTAGAATTAAAAAAATATGACTGAGAGGAGAATTCTTCAATTTTTTTTTTTTTTTAAATCTTAGAATATACTAAAAGATAAAGAATATATAATCTTAGTAACAAAATTATTACCTCAGTTTTAAATAAATTTGTTAAATTGAAAAGGGGAAGAACATTGCATAATTTCGTAATAACATAATAACAATACTGGTTTAATAATTCTTTATGATACATCAGAATAACCAGCAAGTTTTGAGATTTATAAAAAAAAAAAAAATTCAATAAAATTCTAATGCAGAATATATTTAAAATTTAATTTGTTTCACTTTAAACAATTGTAATAAAGAAATTTTCAAGAATAAATGTGGAAAAACAAGCTATCTTTTCATATTAAAATAACTTTATTTGTAATAGATTCCTATATTTGATAATACAAATAAGTGACTAAATTATACATTTATACCAATTTGTTAAATTGCCAACAAACAAAAAATAAAGATTCATAGGAACATCTAAAATAAAAAAAATAATTTACACAAAAATAGATCAGTGAAATAACTGTTCGATAAAATGTATGCACTCAAACATAACCTAAAAAAAGATAAAGAGAAATTTAGGAAAACACAGATAGTAGGTAAAACATAACAGATACAATATACAAATAAATGATAAAACATGAATTAAAATACATTCAAAATAGTGTCGTTCAGAATAGGTAAATAATTTAACAGCAAAAAACATTATAAAATAGAAAGGGAAAAAAGGCATTGCTTTCTATTCAGAACACTAAAAAGGGTGTGACTGACACATAAAAAAATCATTCAATTATTGAATACTATTATATAATATCATAAAAAAATAATTATGCAACCAAAAATTGAAAAAAATTAATTAATGATTCAAACAACTTTAATAAGCAATACCTCTATAGAAGGACCATTTTAAAAATTATCTAATTATTTACAATTAAAAGTCCCAGATTTTTAAAAAAAAAATGCTTTTCTTCCTGTGACTTTTCAGAACTTTATAATAATGTTTCTCAAAAGAATGAATATTTTTTCAAAAAATTGCATATTTTAGATAGGTAACCAAATGCATTTAATTGGCAAAATTTTTAAAAATAATTTGAAAGTATCATTTAAAATACCAAACATGTATTTTATTATATTACACTACGAGGATGTACTACTAAAGGATAGTCAATAACAAAACACGATTTTAATAGAAAAAGAAAGAATAAAAATATTTTGTTTTGAAAAGCTAAAATCTAAAAAAAAAAAAAAATATTTAAGGGAATTACATAAATTTCTTATTTCATCAAAAGTTGCTCAATTTTTAAAAAAACTTTTATACAATCCCCCATCTGTGAAAAAGGATTTATATATATATATATATATATATATATATACAGTGGTGGCCAAAGTTGTGGACACTTTTGTAAATTTTAGTTTTTTAACTGTATATGCTTACAGAAAATTGTTTCACATAATGCAAATTTGTATATATTGTTTTAAAGAGAATTTAATATTAAATTCAATTAAAAAAAAACAAAATTAAAATAATTACAATACAAAAAAGTTATGCATATTTTAATCTAGAAAACAAATACAGTTACCAAGTGGTTTGTAATGTCTAATTTTCCTGGCCAGGCCAATCACTGTTCTTGTTCTGGGAACCAATCATACATTAGTAACTGTCAGTAGAAGCTGACATCGTGTTTGCAGTTGGAGCAAGTCATTATTGTGCTTTGTTCTTAGAAGGGGAAGACTGTTTCTTATGTAATCAAATTAGAAGTAGGAATTGTTGTATAAATTTTTAATATTTAGTTCAAAAGCTTTAATTTTGGTATCGTTTTATTAATGTCACTCTAGAAGCAACATTAGGGCTATTATTAGTCAAGAAGCAATGACATCAAATAAAAGAGTAGATTGGACACCTAGAAAGCGATGTAAGATAATTGTGCTACAAGAAAGTGGTATTTCCTACGCTGAAACTGCAAGACAGGTAGGTGACTACAGCTGGAGTCCAACATAAGGAGACGAATTCAATAAAAAACAAAGCAGGAAAAGGCTGAAAAAGGTGAACCACTTCTGTTGATGACAGAAGAATAAAAAAATTGTCTCCAAGATAGAAGAATGTCATCAACGGCCATCAGAAGTTATCTGAATGATGCTGGTGTTTCTGTAAGCTCAAGAACAATCAGGAAAAGATTAACAGATGTTGGACTAAGATATAGAATACCACAAAAAAAAATTTATCTCAATTTGCAGCAGCACAGAAAAAGACTGCAGTGAGCAAAAGAGCACATTACTTGAACAGATAATAAGTAGCCACAAATTTTATGGAGCGATGAAACTAAGATATCGTTATTCAGTAGTGATGGGCAAAAATATAAAAGACATATAGAATAGAAGAAGAGATACATTCTGACTGCATTCAGGCTACTGTGAAGAACCCACTAGGTGCTATTATTTGGTCATAGATATCAGCAAATGGAACTGGTCACCTTCATGTCCTCGATGGAACACTTGAATGCCAGAAAATACATTGACTCTATTCTAAAACCCAAACTTCTACCTTCTGTAAGGGATCTCTTTCCCAACAATGCTTCATTTATTTTTCAGCAGGATTGTGCTTTCTGCCACATAGCAAAATTATCGAAAGAGTAATTTAGTACAAAGAGCATTGAATAGTTGTTCAGGCCAGGAACAAGTACTGACCTCAAACCGATCAAAAATTTGTGGCACTGTTTGAAAACTCTAGTCCAAATGAGGTGCTCATCAAATAAAAGAGAATTAATTGAGGCTATAATTATTTCCTGCCATTGTGTAATAAAAAATAAAGGATACTCTACTAAGTATCAATAACTCGCTGCAATCATCAGTACCTAATGCATATTCATAATTATTGCTCCTTAACTTTTTATGTATTGCAAATATTTGAATTTTGTTTTTAATACTAAATTCAGTGTTAAATTTTCTTTCAAATAAATGATCTATATGACTTTACCTTTTTTGAAACATAACGTTTTCTATACAAAGGTTCAAATACATAAAAATTTCTAAAAGTGTCCACAATTTGGGCCACCACTGTATGTGTATATATATATATATATATATATAGCAACCATTTCTTTATCAAATATCACTTCTTTATTATCTGAATTTATTACATTCATTGAAAGAAACCCCATGTTCTTACATTTAGTTTTTAGGAGGGAAAAAATTGTTTACTAATTATAGCATAAATAAATTTTACAATTAAATGGATGATTGTAAAAAAAAAAAACAGTAAGATTCCAAAAAAATAGTAAATGTAAGCAGTGAGTGCAATAAAGATAATATTCTCTAAATATTATTCTTTTTTCTACTCAACCATGGAAAGACTGCTGCATGATTATATGAAGTGAAATAATATATATACACATATATATATATACACTTTTGCAGTCTATGGGTAGATTGCACACATATTGGTCAAATGATCATCTTATTTTAATTTGCAATATTTTTGGAATCTTATCCTTTTATTCAACATCCATTCAAATGTTTTATAGGGTATCCCACTTTCCCTCTCTCTTTCTCTACTGTTAGATTGACAATTTAAATAATGAATGCTTTTTTTTAAAAAAAAAAATCTTACAATTATTTATTACAAAATTATTAAAAAGTTTAACAATGAGAAATGAAAGAGCTGTTTATAAGTTATTGTTTTCAAAAGCTTATTAAGTGCATATTTTTATATAACTTTCTATTGTCATTTTTAGTAACTTTTGCACTTTTTTTTCAGCCTTAGAATGGAAATAGTAAAATAACCAACACTTTTAATGTTAAAATCAAGAAAAATAATTTATATATTACCTCCACCATGATGAGAATAATAATCATCCATTCCAAACGTACATGATGCTTGTCATTCATATGATTACCTAACAAGTCAATTAATTCAGAACAGTAGCTCAAACGTTCATTCATCACCTAGAAGGGAAAATACAGAACTCAGTTAAAATATTTTTCTGGTCAAAAAAAAAAGTTTAATATATTATATTTTAAAATAGAACATAAAACTTCATAATAAATACTATTATTTATTGAGTTTAATGCAGGTAATTTTTTTAAATCTAAAAAAATGTCATGATGCACAAAAATTTGGAAAACAGAAAATACTCAATGAAAGGAAAGAATTTAAAGGCTGCATCACAAAAAATAAAACAAAAATATTCGGAATTATTTTTATTTGCCCATAAAATATCTCTAAAATGATTCCAGAAAATATTGTAAATGAAGATATACTTAATACTCACCGAAATTTTAATAGAAAAAGGAGTAAAGATATAAAATCCTGTATTAATCTTTTCATTTAGAAAGGTTAATTAAATCAATTGCAATC
The DNA here is from genome assembly GCA_019974015.1 of Nephila pilipes. Classification (NCBI taxonomy): domain Eukaryota; kingdom Metazoa; phylum Arthropoda; class Arachnida; order Araneae; family Nephilidae; genus Nephila; species Nephila pilipes. The sequence goes on from BMAW01055122.1 coordinate 22,320, forward strand.
CAATAGAAACACACACACATATATATATATATATATATATGAAAAATTAGTAAAATATTCAAAACAAAAAGAAATGGTAAACCAAAAAAAAAAAAAAAAATTAAAAGCAAAAAAAAATCAAAAGCAATTTCAGGGTGAGGACCAAATATGCAGGATTTAACTAGTTTGATGATACCAACCTCCCCTTTTTTGAAGCTTAGTAGACTGAATTGGAAATATTCAAAGTACGAAAGAACACAATAATTAAAAGAATAAAAATTTGTCATTCAAAAGAGTTTAATTTTTATTAACATCCCACTAGAAGCAACATGAGGGCTATTGGCGACGGACCACGTAATTTTGAAACCTTGGTCAAGTGACGAGGATGATACCTGAGCAGGCACCCCCTCTCTTAACTTCCCACCACGCCAACAAGAGGACATTGGACCCCAACAGATTTAACGTACATTAGCCCCAGCTACATGGCAGGTCTATAATGGCCAAGGTTCGAACCCACGACTCAACAAAAACCACCGGCCAAGAGTCTGAAACCATGACCACTACGCTACCGCAACCACTGTCATTCACAAGAATTAAGGGAGGGGAGACCCTAAAATCAATAAGTAATAAACATAATGCAAAACACTACTTACAAAAAATTCAAGTAATAAAAATAATGTAAAACATTGCTTACAAGAAATTCAAAGAAATTAAGATTCAATAAGGTGAGTAGATAATGAAAACAAAGAGCTTAAAACAAGATGCATGCATGCACGAAATTGTAAATGACATAGTTTGAACTGGAGTGTACACTCAGTCAAAAAAGTAATTGTATCAGTGAAAATGTATAAATGGAAAAGAGTCAAAACATTAGCAGCCCTCCAGTTTGCAGAGCAATATGGGGTTAAATTACTTTAATCACATAATTTAGACACCTAGAATATATTTTTTGATTTTATCACAAATTGACTTAAACTATTTTTATCCAAAAAATTTAGGTATATTTTCATAATAAAGAAAACTTTAATCCCTTCTAGTCAATTTTTGTTGTAATTTTCTATCATAAGTAAAACCATAGATACTTATTTTATTAGTAAAGCTCATTATTATAAGCATTTGCGGCCATTTAAAGACTGGTCAATGAGAAGAGTGGTTAGGTGATAAGTCCATACATTAATGGTTAAACTGCAAAAGATACACATTATAGTAGAAAACTTAAAACGGTAAATAATTATATTCAAAATACACTTTAACCCAGAATTTAAAGGTCCCACACATTTAATAATTCAGCAGCTATTGACCCATTTGTTCTCAGATTTTTTTGAAAGGATTTGGGCATTTATTGATTTTCACTGCCAGCACCACTTGCATTTTTGACCACTGTTTGTCATACCTGCCACTTTTCACTTCAGTACAATGTTTCTAGCATGTTACATATCTCGTTTGCACAATATTACAAATAAGTACAAACAGTAAAATGTTCTTGAAATGCAGCAAATGTTATTCAAGTGCCAATTAACTGAAGAGCTTCAAATAGAATTATAGATTGAAGGAATCTATATTGGAATCAACAGAAGGGCTAAATGACAAATACTATCTGAAAATATAAATAACATAATGAAACTCACCTTAGTCCTTTTTGCTATATTAAGATGATTACATGTTTGCTGATACAAATGTTCCAGATCTTGACGATCCCAATAAAAATCTGGAGTATCGAGTAAATCGGAACTTAAATTTATAACATGCCTGCAAATATACATATAATAAAGTTAAGCTAAATGTAGTTGACAGGAAATAACTGAAATATAAAATGAAACTATATGAGTAATTACCGTAAAGCAAATAATTCTCCTCTTTTTTTAAATACTTGATCACGGGTCATTGAAATTTTTTCACCTCTCTTCATGTTCTAAAAAAAAAATAAAATATGAGTCAATTATTCGAAACTGTAATATCACAAAATACTTACTGATGGAAAAAAAAAATTAACAAACTTTGAACTAAAATTATTTAAAACAAAGAAAAAAAGCATTTTCTTTGCTTTGAACAGCCTGATAATTGGTAATCAGGTATACATTGTATTTTAAAAACGAAAGTTTGTAATATATTTATATAAACCTCATTATTTTCCTTAATTCAAAGATTAACTGCAATATGAAATACGTTTTCTGAGTGTGCTTGCGCCTAATTTTTCAAAAATATTACACAGATCATTAGGGGAAAAAATTTGTATGCATTAAAAGCCAAAGTTCTGATTAAAACTAAGTAATATATTATACACAATTATACAATATATTAAATGAAAAGTATTTTCTAAAATAGTTAAAAAATAAATTTCAAAAACAGGTAGTATTGGATTAAAAAAAAATTAGGTTTCCTTACTGAAAGGGAGTGTAAAAAATATCAAATAAGAATTAAATAGTGGATATAAGAATATTTGATTTATACCTGACAATTTCTAATTTCCCAATGAAAAATAAATGAAAATTTTTTACCTCAGTTACCCATTCCATACTGTCAATATAATTTTCTAATGCCGCTTCCCACATCGCAAGTTTGACTAAAAGTAAAAAATGTATAACAATTAGTTAAATGAAAAATATTTTTTTAAAAAAATGAAGTAAAGGTAATATTAATACACATACACATGTCATTAACAGACATTGTTATCAACATATAAACAATTTATTAATAATATCATAGTAGAGTAGAAGATTAATGTTAACTTCTTAATTTAAAAAAATATCATTTGAAAACTTGTTCTAATAATGAGAATATGTTTAAAAAAACACAGCTAAATAAATAAAAAGCAATGAGAGCTTACAGTTCAAAATACTACTGCAAATTTATAACAATTTGAAGTCTTAAAAAATTATGTGTTTGAAACCAAGTGCAAAGGTTATTTAGTTAAAATACTGAAAATAAAGTTCACAAATATAAAATTATTTTAACAACTAATAAGATTATGGGATTAAATTTAAAGTTTTGAATTAAAATTACTTTTAGTTCACAAAAACATTTCCCTCTATCAAAAAAAAAAAAAAAAAAAAAAAAAAAAAAAAAAAAAACTTTTGCAAAAAAAATTTATAAGTTTATATACACATTCAAAAAAATGCTAAATGTTATAAACTTGTAAATTTTACTTAATGCAATTATATTATAATAAGAAAACAAAATATAAGAATATGTCATACAGATGAATTAATATTTTTAGTGAAATAACTTCTCAATAAATTTATATCATTCATTCTGGAATGAGGGGATATTACAAATAGCTTCACTATATATATATATATATATAAAAGTAGTAAATATATAATTACCAGAAAGAGCAAGACCATTGGAAAAAGTATATGTATAAAATTCAGCATTGCCTTCAGAATGAAGAATAATTCTACCTTTAGAGAATTTAGTTCCTTTCCTGCAAAAAATAAATATAATTACAAAATAAGATTCACACATGGCAAGAAAAATAATAGCAAAAAATTCAGCATATTTAAATACATACAATCTGGTTTCAAACATACTCGGAATATAAGTAATCCATATCTTCTTTTTCTGCATTTACTAAATCGGAATCATATGAATTTGTTTCAAATGGTTTTAGGAAACGCAGAACATTTTGTTGCTGTTTAAAAAAAAGAACACAATCTTGAAATGCAAAATAAAAAGAAATTATTCTAAATTACACTAAGCATTAGAAAATAATATAACTACCTCTAAATCTGGAACATTCCAAAATACAACTGATCCTTCACTAAAAGCAAAAAATGAATGAAGAGTTGCAATTTCATTAATTAATGAATAAGTAATAATAAACTTTTTCAAACTAAACTAAATTTTAATATATTAAAAGATGAAGAATTCAAACAGATGATAATATTGAATAACAATATACTCTTGGCATATATGTAAATAAATTTAAGGAAAAAATTTTTTAATACATTTATCGCAATCAAAATACTCACATAAAGTTTTACCTAAAAAAATATATTACACGAGGTTCTTCATCTACTTTATATTTAGCACTAACATGTATAACTTCTTCAGCATCTGAAGGCAACTGGAGACGTTGATACAAGCCTTGGTTGTCTAATGCTTCTGATAATCTTTGCATGTCATATTCTTCAGCAGAACTATAAGCCACTACTTGACCAACTTCCTGTAAAATAAACAAATTTATAATGCATAAGAGTTTTGATCATGAAATGAGATGTCTTACTTATTATAAATGAATCTAATACAAGTATTTAAAAGTACACATTAAAAATTGAAAAATATTACCAACAAAAACAATTTACACTACATTATGACAAAGCAAATATTTTCAAAATAATGAATTTCGTTCATTGATATTAAAAGAATACATTTCCTTAATTAATGTCTAGCATCCTTAATCATCAATCAGTCAATCTATTTACAATAGTTATAATTTAATATCATCATATATGAATTAAATCATTATTATACATAAATATATGAACGATTTTATAATATTTATATAATAAAATCATTCATATATTTATTGAATATAAAGAGTTTTCTAATATCCTTTTTAATTATAAGAAATAGAACATTAAAGATTATATTACTTTTGTAATTTAAGAAAAGTTGCAACAATTAAAATAAAAGAGAATTAGATGCCAACTAATTTAAAATATTCTAACACAAATGAAGAGATAAGTAATGAATAGATTTTGTAATCTATAATATTCAGTTATTAATCGTACAAAGCAAGTAGAACCCTGAAGTGAAATTTTGATAAATATCTTTTTTTTTTTAAAACAAAAACTTTTTAAAGGGAATTGGCAGCCCAATATTAAATTGAGAATCTTCATGTATTTCCCCCCTAAGAAACTATTAGACATAGAAGCTTTAACGTTAGTCTGCATATTAAAACATTTATCTTAATACTGATCAGAAATTTTTAAACATATTGCTTACTTTTTTGAAAAAATAAAATTTAGAATATCATGAATTTAAAGAAAATAGCCCCTTTTTTTTGTAATGATATCTGCTCCTTAGTCAGTGTTCTTAGATACATTTAAAGTTTCACATCAGTCTGTAGATTTACATAGCAGGATTATGTGGCAAATATTTTAGGAGCATACAATAGGTTTAAAGGAAAAAGTATGCATAGTTTTAATAATGTCTTTTTTTGAAAACTGGAGCTTTTATATAAAAACTTATTAAAATAATACAGTTTCTATAAGTTGTACTGCATTTTTTAACCTTTATTTTCATCTTCTTTTTCTTTAAGTATTTTTCCTTTATTCTCTCCTTAAAATTGATTCAAAAATTAATATAGTTTTTACTAATTTCTTTTTTCCTATCAAGAGACTTCATGGTACATTTATAGCACATTCTCCCATGTTCTATTCCCAATCTTTGAAGAATTTTCTGTTTTGGTGCATTATGATTATTAAAGGAACATACAACATAAATAAGCTATGTATAAATATAATATTTATACAAATGGCGATTTGAGAACACATGACCATATGAAAGCCTTTACTGCAGGATTTTGTATGTTCTCAGGCACTTTTTTTTAAAAAAAAAAAAATCACAATGTGAAAGATTTCTAAATATTGGACTTTAATTGACTTTTACAATACCAATAGGAAGGCTGTTTTTATACATGTCAATCTGTTCTGCTACTTCAGCTTTTTTATGTCTATAATGTTGAAAATTCTAATTGAAAAGTAGATCCACAATCAACAAATAAATTTAGCAGGCCTTTAGATCTAGCTGATTCTTCTTTAGCCCGGTGAACTGTTCAAAATATAATAAAGCAGCAGAAACATTCAATAATGAATTGCATTTTTAAGTATGTATAGCATTTAATTCTTTTTTATATCATATCTAAGTACAATGTCTCATAGATAACTAGGAATTTTTCAAAATGAAAATACACTTCGTTAGAGTGCATGCACACATTTGCCCTGCATCTTATTCCATTTGATTGATTTAAAAGAGAAGAAAAATAAGTGAGATGCAGAGGCATTGGTCAGCAGAAAGCATAGTGCTAGAGAGGGAAACATGGGGTGACAGCAGGAAAAAAGTTCAAATTGAATGGAGCAAGCTGCACAGAGTCCTGGAAAAACAAGTCCCAGGGATATCAAATACATCCTGCAATTGATGGGTTGTAGAAGGAATTAAGCATGATGTCATGGGAGAGTTCAATAAACTGTTCAGAGTAAAAAACATGCATGAGAACTTTTATAAGTGCTTAAAGTGGGGAAATGTTTGGGAACAGAGCTTCATTTTGTCATGGTAGCTAGTAATGAGGTATTGTTTCAGTGGCATGGATTAAATAGTCATATCTTCATTGAAGTGGGCCCTAATCTCCTTCAATTTTTGAGATCTTGATTTGTCTAACTTTGAAAATTGGATGAATGACTGAATTATTTCAAATAACTGTGTAACCTTGGGGTCTTCGAGCAGGTCAAGTCTGTCAATAGGACCGAGCAGTAGAATTATGGGAAACATATTCAGACTTAGCCAAGGTGGCTGCAGACAGAACATAGAATCTTGGTACTGAACAGCAGACAGGACAGGAGACTTGCTCTCTCTCTCTTAGTATAATTTTCAGCCGCTCTCTATCTCTTAGTATAATTTTCAGCCGGTCTCTCCAGTTTGGTTATTCAATTTTTTTCTCTTTTGGAGGTTTGTTGAGGATTTTCATTAGACACTTCAGATAATTAGATGTGTGTTTTCTTTGGCAGAGCCAGCAGGTTCGTTGGGTATTTGATGCATTCCTTGGAGAGGAAGACTTATATTTATGTAAAACAAACAATGCCAACATTTAACAATAAAGAGAACAAAATAAATGATTTTGCATGAAAAATGAAATTAGTTATCAGATTATTTTTTTATGTCACATTTTGTTAAAGAATCAGTTTCATTAATGAAAATACACTGAACTGGTCTCAAGAAAATTCAAGATTGTGCTTTATTCTTTGCATAATAACCTAGCAACACAATCCACAATTACAGCCAAAGACCAGTTTAATTTTATTACTATCTCCTATCAACACAGCTTCACCAATCTTGAATTGTTTTCATCTGAGAGAGAAAATGGTGAGAAAAACACATTAGTTTTTCAAGGGGTCTCTTACTTGTAACATTAAAGTTTTTATTTCATCCTTGTTTTTGAAATAATAGGTTCAAATACACTTTCAAGAATTGAAATCTCATTTGTTCCTAACAATAATGTCCCAGTTGAATCTGCTCCTAATAAAAGATCAATATCCAATTCTTTGCAAGAAATCCAATTCTTTGCAAAATTCTACTTAATTCCCTAGTTCCTAGAACATTTTCGGGCAAATACAACTCTAAAAGAGGATCTAGAAAATCAGCAAATTTCTTATTTGTGCATTCCAAGCTTTCAAAGCTCACAATTTAGTTTATAACATATTGTAGAAGGCTGCTGAATCAGGAGAATTCCTTTGGTTTGAGCATTCTTCATTACAAGAGTTAGAAGATCTCAAACATTAATCCTCATGACCAAATCTTATTTTCAGTTCTTGAATGGGTTTGAAATAATTTTCTATTATTATTGGAAAACTTCAAATCAATCTTGCAGCTCTGAAATCAGGTAATATAAAGTGGCATAAATAGTGGTGGCTTATCATATTTATCAGTTTCAGATAAGTTATCTGATTCGTGAATTTTAGAAAAAATACTTCACAAAGTGAGAAATTCTTTAAAATCATCCACAAATTTTGGTAGGTTCAATTTCAAAGCATTATTATTTTAAGAACATTCTGACAAGGATTTGAAATTGATATTCAAGAATGTTTCAACTTTTGATTTACACTCAAGATAACTATCCTTAAATTTTTCAGCTGCTTTAAAATCTGCTTCACATTCAGCAATAGTAGAAGTATCTTCTAAAAATAATGAAGAAATTTCATTTTGAATCTCATCCAAATGTGGAAATTTAACTAACTGTACTTAATGTGCAGTTTATGTGAACACCCTTAAATGTCAATTTCAAGGTTTTCAAGAAGTATGATGCCAAATTCATCGTTGTAGTTATAAATGAGGTTTTTAAAGACTTCTTTTTCATCTTAAGCACATTTATATCTTCAAAAGAAACTTGAATTCAAATACAGAGAATATTTTATAAAATTCACAGGATTAAAGATTAAATCACCTCTATGGAGGATGCCACAGGTGTTGAAAATAATATTTGACTAAGAATTTTTTAAATGATGAATGAATTTAGCATGACATTTAGATCTAACACATTTTTCTTCAATCAGCAAAATAATTCAAATTATTATAAAGCAGCACAAATCATTCAATAAACAATTGCATTTTTAAATAACATTTTATTCTTTTTACATCACATTTAAGTATAAAGTAAATTTCATAGCACACTAAGAATTTCTCACTAAATACAAACATTCTAAAATTAAAGTTTCAAATATTAAAATAAAAGCAAAACATACAATATTAAAGTACCTAATAAATTATTGAAGCTATTGTAATTATTACTGTAGTATAAAAAATATTTACACATTAATTGATTCTCAACATATACCATGAATCTCCATCAGAAGAATAAAAACCATATTGAGAGTATTCATCACAGATAGTTTGTATAGAAACTTGGTCATGATAGCTTGTGGCATATTGTATAAAAAATATATACATTTCTCTGAATAGCTAGCCCTTTATACAACTGTAATTAATCTATTTCATTCTTGGTCATGTGCATTTTAACATATATATATGCTTAACATATGATGGAATTTGGCTTTCATTGGAGTTTAATTGACTTAGTCTTATTCCCGTGAGCTTCATTATATGTTCAATATGCTCCGATTTTTGCAAAAGGATATTCATCTTCACAAATCCTTTTCTTCTTGATAGCATCAAATGTTTTGGAAAATATGTTACAAACCAAACAATATAAATTATAAACATCGAAATATTCTCCATGTATCTTCAATTTCTATCAACTCAGAAGTCTTCAAAATTATGCTTACAATCCTTTTCATGAATAAATTTAATTTTACATGCAATATTTGGAGAATATTTTAAAAACAATTTTTTTCCCCAGTGGTAGTCAAAGCAACATTATTTACATGAAATACAGCAACTGACTCCTTCAAAATTGTGGCAAGTATCTTGAGTTCGTTATAGATATGACAAAGAATTATTAGACATATTTTACACTTTTCTTATTTTGTTTTCAAATGTTCCAAAAATAACAATTTTTCAAAATGATAAAGTAGAGTTATTTTAACATCTTTTTCACAAATATGGTAGGAGTCACAAATTAAAATTTTTAAACATATCAACAAACTAAAGAAAAAGAAATCATGTCATGAAAAAGCCCTCACCTGATCAACAATGTCTTTTCTTGCTGATACTTTTTTCCTTGGAACTCTCTTTTTAGCTTGAAGGGCACTAATACTTTTTTGTACTCCTCCTATTTCAGCAGTATGAAGAACAATTCCCGAATGCAGTTTACGGATGTTGGAATTTTTTAACATCAAATTTTTTACAGGCAAAAAGAAATTTTTTGCTCCGCTATTATGTTTGACGCTAATGTAAGACACTAAAAAAAAATGAAGAAGAAAAATTTCAACAAAAAAAATTATAAAATTTAAGATAATTAAAGTCTGTACAAAGTTCATAAAATTCAGATAAATAACATGCAAAGCAAAACTTTAGAAATAACAATTTGTAAGACATTTTAAGGCATAATATCAATGTTTATTGATGGCTTCGTAACATAATAAAGTTACCGAACAAATAATTAAGTTATGAAATCAAATAAAAAGATTAAACTATAACCAAACTTTACTAACAATTTCTGTAATTCTCATTCTAAATAGGATTTGCCAGATGACAAATCGCATCAGCTTATAGAAGCTTTTTACTTTTTTTTTGGCTCTTATTTTGTAATTTCTATAAAATGACTGATTACATTTTAAGATGTAAAACAAGTGCTAATCTGGTAATTTTATTCCTATTATTTCCTGTAAGGAAGCAATTGAACTACTAATTTAAAAGTAAAACCTATAATAGATTAATTTCATAGTTATTAAAAATCAAAATTCACCTAAAATCTAAATGATAAAGATGTTTAGATAAATAAATGAAAACTAATTTTCATACAAAAGATAGCAAATTGATTTTTTAACATAATGAGTTTAAGCATTAACTTTTCAAAAAAATTATAAAATGTATTAATTTGTTGTATATTCTATTACTAGTGTATTGAATGAAAGAATGAATGAGAAAAATTCAATTTCAGAACTGGAAGAAAAAAATAAACAAAAAGGAGTAAAATACAATAAAAACTGTAATCAAATTTAAAAATACCAAAGTAGTCTGTAATAGGTTTTAAAGGACTATAGAAAGTATTTAAAAAAAAGTCTGAAGACATTACACGGAAAAGTGTCAAGTTCCAAAGAAAAAATATATCATTTCTGAAGGTTTTTTTGCATAGGTAACTTCTTTAACATTAATATATATACTAAATAATCTGAGGTGTTATTACCTTGAGTGCCGAAAGTTTTTGGTATTTCTAAGAGATGACTTTCACAATGGAATTTTTGTTAACCCTTTCTAAAGATACAAGAAAAGTGTAATGCATGAAAATGTAACTTCATCAGATTTCTAATATATATAAATCAAAACCTTCCCAAATGACACGCACTGAATCTAATCCTTTATTTATAAAGAAATAAGCATAATTATTATTATGATGATGATTCAAGAGAACTAATTATTAAATTGTACTTATAATTAGATTACTATCTAAGATTTGATGGCCTGTCACTCAATGTGGAAGTCACAAATTCACATTCATTACTTTTTTTTTTTTTTAATATCCATCAAAAAAACAGAGTTCTAAGCTTTTGAAGGGGAAGCATTTTATAAAATTTTTGGAACAAAATAATTTCAATAAAGTGTTCAAAGAAATTCATAAATATGTTCAATAAGCTAAAAAAATTTCAAAACTGCTGTTGTAAGTTTAGAAATGGAAAGAAATTTTTCAAAAATGAACTTCCTATTATTCAGAGAAAATAAATAACAAATCTATTTCTAATATTTTACACATAATTATTAATCTAATCTGTCTATTTTTAAAGAAATGGGATTTCACTCCTACAATTAAAATGTGGTTAAGGATAAGTCACACAGCCAATGATGTTTAGATAAAAGCAAATAAAATCACAAGTGGATGCTAATAAAGAAGTAGCATATAATATCCTAAATGACATTTTATTTTTCCTCTTGCATATTATTTAATATTTTGATTGATATTTTAAGAGTCCCTATCTTATATATAATTCAATCTTCTGTATACCTTTTCATTCCTATTATTATTAACTATATAAAGTAATAAACTACCTTTCAATACATTGTCGTTTGATATTTAAAATGGTCCTTCAAACAGAAAATCAGTATTTAATTTATCCAATTTTTTTTATATATCATATCTTAATTTAAATTATTTCTTTTAGAAACACAGCTATTAACAATGATAAGTATTTGAAGTGACTATTTGAAATTAGTTGAAATCAAGTAACTATTTGAAATTAATGGTTATAGTGAGAGAAAAAATAAATTACAAAAATTTTGAAGGAAAATAGAAAAAGAGAAATGGTGAGTATTTCAGGAACAATGTAAATGGACATTCCAAGCTATCATACAAACAGTGGCAAATCAGAAAAATATATTTGTGGAAAGAAATGGAGGTATGAATGCCCTTAGTGGTACAACTTTTTTCCCAAGACTTTTTCCAGCCAAATATTTATTATCCAGTTCATTAACATAAACTGTAGCAAACACATGTGATGAAATTCTTGCAGCTTATTTCATGCCTTTTTGGTGTTATTTTTCAATAACAAAAACCAAATTATGAAATCTTATAGGAAAAAAAATGACTGACCTACCAAGCAATAATCTATTTTCTTCAATAATTTATACATTACTCATTATTTTTGTATAGTAAATGCAGGTTTTATACTATTAATTTATTAATTTACATTTTTATTCTAGTAGTATGCATTAATATTGTACCTTAAGATTAAGTGCATTTACTATTATAACTGTTTTGAAAACTAAAGCTGATCAGTTCCCAGTATTCTGCAAAGGAAAAATTGTCTTTTAGCTCAAACATATTGAATTCAGAATTAAAGGTGTCATTGTACTCAAAAAATCAGATTCAAAAATCATTATTTTCTGGAATTTTTTTAAAATAATTACTAAATATTTATATGTAGGCATATTAAAGTTTAATATAAAACTACTATTTTTTTTTATGAACAAGCAATAGTTGTTCACAAAAACAATAACATAACCTTTTAAATATCCTAACAATTCACATAAACTAAAGTGTTTACAACCTACTAACAGCATCACATAAACTCTTTTTAATCAATTCTAATAAAAAGCATACTTCCACATGCAGAAAGCATGCATTTTTCAAATAACAAGCACGAGTAAGTACATTTACCATATGACATTTTTCGACAACAGGATACATTTGAATGTTGAAATATATTCCAACTTAATGAAAAGAAAGCTTTTGTTTTTCCTCCCAACATTCTGGAAAATATAAATAAAATATTTCAAAATACTTTAATAATACTTCAATATCATATATATATAAATATATCATTAAATTATCATTAAAAAAAATTTTATAAAGTTAGTTGGAAAAAAAATGATGAATTTAATGTGATCCATTCTTTTTACATAAAAGAATTCAAAGGAAATATAATTTAGTTAGATAAGCATTTATTTAACCATAATAATTAATAACACAGGTTATATTCATGATAATAAAATTAAGTAACATAAAATAAATAAGGTAACATAAGGAAAGTAATAAGAAGTAAATACAAAATGGAAATGTTTATTTTGAATCTGAACTGTTTTCTGAATTGGAACTCTTTGATGTCCCAATACTATTATCAGTATGCTCGTTCAAGCCTCAGCTCCCACAAAATGTTATCTTAAAACCCATCTACATTACTAGATTTGCAGCATTTCTGGAAACCTTAAACTATCAATTCAAGTTCGAACTTCTGCGAAATAGTTGCAAACCATTCTTCTATAAGAGAGACTGTGGGATTTTGTTTTTTTTCCAGATGGCGTTAATGGGCAATTGCCCACTAATAGCCAATTGTTGTATTATTTTTTTTTTTTAATTATCATTGAATTGTTTAATAGCAACCACATCCAAAAGGCATGGGCATACAATTAAGAAGAGTCGTAACATTCTATTACTTAGAATTTGAATTTAACAAGAGTCAATGTTTTGAAGGGAAATAATTAGCCAAAAAATACTGTGTTATATTCAGGCTAATTTGGTATTAGGCATATTTCAAAATTTTTTAACATGAATACAACATTATCATTTCTTGAAAACAAATTTCTCTCATATCAACTTTTCAACAACTTTTAAAAAGTTGATGCAACAGAAATTCATTTTTTAAAATAGAACTAAGAATATGCAAGCATAATGTATACAGGAAAGTGTATTAAAAATAATTTAACATACATTTACACCTTTTTTCCCAGAATCAGCTAATTTTTAATATCTTTTGACCTTGATAAATTGATATTTCATTAAAATTGTAAGTCAATTTTTCATTTAAATTTAATTAAATGGATGTTTAGTAAAATGACTCATTTTATTACATGAAACAGATTATTATTTAAGTGCGGTTACTTTTCTTTTCACAAGTCAGAAACTAAAAAGGCTACATTTTGCAATTAATCCAGAAACATCAATGTGATGACATTATAAGTCAATATTTATGAATGGTAGCAAATACTAATAACTGAAAACCAATTAACTGGAAAGTTAGTTCTTCATACTGAAATTAAGGAGAGTTATTATTTTGGTCATGTGTAATTGATTAAAAAGTCTAATGATTGTCTGCATAACATTATATTCATTGAAACTGAAAGTGGGTGAAATAAATTTTTAAAAAATATTCTCATTCTCTTCATCAAAATATATCCTCATTATTTGGAAATAGCAATCGTATTTAAATCAATTACAGGCATTAATAAAATTTATAGTTTATATCCTGCTCACTATAAATAAATGCATTATTGTTGGGTTGTTCTTAAAAAACTATGAAGTTTTTCTTATTTCCCTTATTTTGATAGAAATACTCAGCAGTTTTCCAAGAAATCAAAAGTTATAATTATTGTACCTTCAAAATTTAGTAAAAGTGTTTAGTTACTCATCAGAGCCCATTAAATAGAATTATGAAATAATTATGAAATGCATTGCATCATCTTCAAATTTGAAAAAAAAAAGAACCGGAAGAAATTTTTTTTTGAAAATTCTGCCCTCCCACTATGAATACCGTCACACTTCTGTAAATTGCTACAATATTTTGCAAATTAATAATAACCACCCAATAAATATATATGAAATGAATAATGCATTTTAAAATCAAATTAATTTTTTCTTACTTCAAATAGGAAAAATAAACCAGGTGAGTAAACAAAACTTATCAATTTGATCTCTGAGAATTGATTCCGAGCGGAAATGTAACGGTAAATAAAGACAATAAATTTTTAGTACTCTGTGAGCATAGTAGTTGCCGGGTGAACTAAACCGCGTGCAAGTCAAAAGACAAATAAACAATAATAATAATCGATTGTAATGGTGAATTCAAAGAACTTCATCGATTAATCAACCACAAAGGTGATACCCTTTTTACAATCAAGGACATTTCCAATGAAAGCAGTTTTCCTACTTCTTTTTTGTGTTATTATAGAATTAATTAACTAAACTATGAAAATGCAGTAGATCTAAAATTTATATTGCGAGAGATTTTTTTGTTGCTCTTGGGTCTTTGTGCACACAAAAGCAAAAACACCTAGAATACAATTTAAAAACAAAACTTCTACCAACGAAATGAATAGTTTATTCAATAATAATAAATAGGAAGATTTTATTATAAGTGTTGAAGATTTTTCGAAATGTTCCATAATCACCAAACTGAGCAAGTAACATTCAAATGTGCCAGTTGCCCATTAGAGGCTACGTCATATACGAGAAATGGAATTATGAGGATTAATAAGATAGAAAAACGCAATAAACGTATCGTCTCCGAATCAGCAAAGCTCAAAAGGTTTTGAATAATAAAATTTATTACTTCTACAAATAAGAATGGTTGAAATTCAAGAATCCTAAAAGCTAACAGTTCGTTTCTTTGATTAGCAGGAGTTATGGATCATTATTACTTATAAGCAAACATATGAGTGAGACATCTTTTAGAATACTTTGAAAAGAGAGAACTTATAAAATTCTGAAGTCAATTAATATAATCAAGAAATCCTTACAAGCTATCATACCGTTGTTTTGGTTGCTTTCATAAAAAGTGAATTTTTAGTATTTTCTGAAGTCAAATAGAAGCTTATAAAATTTTTAAAATTTTTTTATCCTCTTCAAAAATCTTTGAATGAAATACTCACTCTGTAATTCACTCAAACATTTTGAATTTTTAGTAAAATATTACACTGAGATAAACCAGCTATTTTTTTTTTTTTTTTCAATGCGGTCAGTGACCTTACCATCTCATGAGAAATAACAACATTAGGAAATACTTTTGTTTGTACTGAGGAATATAGTCTCCACTAATCAAGAAATATTATCAGTATTGATATCTTAATATTCCAAGTGAATTTTAAGTAATAATATAATAGTAATAATAATAATTGTAAGAAATAACAGTAAAAATAGTAACCGTAATTAATAACAGAAACAATTTTAAAACGTAATTAATATTTTTTAATGTCCTCATAGAACATGAAATCATATGATTTCATAAAAATAAATTTCTGTAATTACTTAAATGACTATACCGACATTCTTTTCACAACGATATTAATTACAAATTAAGACCG
>BMAW01055128.1:0-64923 GCA_019974015.1 Nephila pilipes
ATCAGTTATTAAAAACATGTGTCTTGATATTATATGAAAATAATAAAAATGACTTCTAAGAAAAATAAACTTAATCGTATGCACTATACTATAAAACAATACCATAAATAAAAAAAATTTTACTAAAAATTTCTCTAATTGAAGCATATAATGATTTTATTTTCAGAATTATAAACTTTACAAATTTTTCCCCAATTAGATGTATTTTAACACATCAATGCATTTAAAAGAAATGTATTTCTAAGAAAAATGCGTGGGTCTATGTTTAAAGTGATATTTTTACTTAAATCAAGCATATAATAATTCTTTTCTCAGAGTTATAAACTTTTTAAAATTAATTTTCTCAGTTTGATGTTTTTAATACATCAATGGACATTTAAAATGCTACTTTTTACTTGAATATTTACCAGTCACTTTTATTTATTTCTGTGTGTTATATATAAATCAAAAAAAGAATTAGGGGAAAACATTGAAATAAAATTAATACATTTTTAAAAAATTAATGTAGAGGATATCGGAGTTTCTGCTGAATTTTAGCACACATATCAACATTTTATTTTTTTTTCTAAACCTAAATAAGTTGTTTAAAGAATCAATGAGAATATTACAAAAATTCATATTAAAATATTAACTATTAAAAGAAGTAGGGTTTTGAAGTTTTCCAATAATTTTTTAAATTTAAATTCTTAAAATGGTATTAACAATGTAAACAAATTCAAATGTAATCCTTTTTTTTTTTTTTGAATTTTAACACTATATTGCGAACTAAAACATAATTTTGAAATTAATAAATAGGAAAAAGGTTTCAAATGGTATCGAGTCCTGTTAAAAATAAAATTTAAAAAGAAACACTTGGTTATAGACCATCCAAAACTTTTATACTCACTTTTTTCTGTGTCAAGAGATCCGGAGTTTGCTTTAAAAAATCAGAAGCAGTGGTCATGAAATTGCAATAAAAATAGTTTTATTTATTATCAGCCCCGTACTACGGACTTATATTCTTTCTGAAGACGAACAAAAACGTCTTTCACACTGATATATATTTAATAATTGAAATGTGGCTGAAAAATTCATATGCTTCAAATGTATGCATTATTTTATAATCCGCATTATTAACTGTTGAGTTTAGTTAGAAATTCACGATGTATGTGTCTGTTGCTCTCTGTTATATTTCTTATTGTTCGTATATGTGTATGAGACATTTATTTCAATGAATGTGTTTCCATATTTCTCGTATTACTTATAATAGGCATCAAGCATTAAAAACGATTGAAAACTTTCTGTTCAAGAAAATTTAAATGAAAGCGAATCAGTGAAACGTTGAAGCAAAGATTATTTTTCATTATTCTCTAATTGATTACATAATAATTATTGGGTTTTAAATAGTATACTTGCAAAAATATTAATTACACTCTCCAGTGTTAAAAAGAAGAAAAATTCGAGATAAAAATCAGCGTTTTTAAAAACAACGTTTTTATACGGTGGCAAAGTTTATTAAAGAAAATTATTGAAATATTAGTTAAAACTTGTCGCAAATGTCTAAATATTGCATTGTTAGGCAAGTAAAAATGGTTCCCCAAATTTCAGAGCTCTAGCTTGATGGGAAGTTGGTTAAATTAACGAAAGAAAATTTGATGACACACTGATACACACACAGACAGACAGACACCAAGTGAAATACATAAAAACGTTAAAACTAACAAAAATTAATTCATTCATCTGGTAAATTAAATGGTTGGAATGCAGTTCAACGCAACCACACTTGGCAACAAGAATTATTTGGCAGTATTTTGCCAAATGTGGCTACCCTGGTCCGTTTTATGGACTAAACGTTCAGCCAAAAAAAATCGCCTAGTTTGGTGCCAATTTCTGAAAAGGCACCAAGTGGTTGGGCTAAACTGTATTATTGAAGAAAATATTAGTTAAAACTGGTCGAAAATGTCTAAATGTTGCATTGTTAGGTGAATAAGAACGATTCCCAAAGTTTCAGAGTTCTAGCTTGATGAGAAGTTGGTTAAATTAACGATCGAAAATTTGATGACACACACACCAAGTGAAATACATAAAAACGTTTTAAAGTAAGCATGTGTTATGTTTTTATTTCCACATTTTCTCTGTTCCGTATCAGCTACCAGATGCCCAAACGCCATAGCATCAGAGCATTCTGCAACCTTTTTCATCATTTCTAGAACATTGTTTGTGTAAAAAAACCATATCAAATAGACTAAATACTTCACTTATTGTAGCGATTAAAGTTTGAGACTGTTTTTGCAGCTAGTCCTTAGAAATCAATGCTCCTGGCCAGCTGTTGACATTCCATTCACGTCAGAGATAAGAACGTCTTCACCTAATATCAAAGAACTGAACAAAACTTAAAACACGTTTCCAGACAGAACGTTATTCGAAATTTTATGAACATTTGTGACTGTATACCACATCAAATGTATGCTTTACTTGATACATTTTATGTATTCAAGCACATCCGTTTATGATGTAGTACTCTTAAGATTTAGCAACATTCTAAAAATGTGCCATTTTTCACATAGAGGTGTTATTCACAACCTATTTGCAGTTTAGGAGATGAAACATGGAACACATTTTATTCCAGAAAAAAAGGGATTGATTCAGATAGAAATGAGAAATGTAATAGAATGTGCTGCTCTCTATTGCATAACGAAGTCAGAATATAAAATTGAAGTTTGAATTTTTGTTCGGAAAATGTGTTCCAATGTTTGGTCTTATTATTTTATATTAGCTTTTGGTATGAACATCGACAATGGTATTGAAGAGACTCTCTCCAACAACAACCGAAGTGAAGTTAAAAGCTAGACGAGACGTCTTTACAGCCTTGTTGTTAGGAGCACAGCAACAAGCGATCGGTCAACTTTCCTTTGGACTCACTGGACCAGGGTTTGAAACAGCAGCTTCGTACCAAAGTCAGAAGAAAAAAATCTTTTCCCCTCCACGGGGCACATTGTAGAAAAACCTCCCCCGATGCCTCGGAGAAAACGTCTGACGCAAAGTGATGACCCGGACGTGATGTTCAATTCCCTGATGATTTCGTATAATCACGATGATACTGGAAGGAGAGTATGCGGTGATCACACTTAGCAAATTCGTTAGTGGTTCTCCCTTACATCCGAACAAGGTTCTCATTCAAGATACCTGAACTCATAAGAAAGGGCAAACAACATTTCCGTTTCGCCTGAACTTTGAGCTAAAAGAATCCGATTCTCCTGGTAACCGAGAACACTCCCACATCAGGCGTCCAGTTTAGCAGGTGTCAATTCCTGCCCCGGTTGGAGTTCTCAAGACCAATAACTGTTTTATCACTTTCAGTTATCCAACCAAAACAAAAGATTATGTCCCGTGTTTTTGGAAGAGGCGTGACCAATTTCATTCCACACCAAAGTTTCGATGGAAAGGGACATAAGTGATCTACAAAACATTAGACTGAAACATCATGACCGAGGACATTGCTAGCGTGCGACGAGCACCCAAAAAAGTTATATCCCAATTGCAATTACAAGTGCGACAAGCACTTAGCCTTTTTTTTTTTATATATATAAATCTTTGTATGCAAATAGTTATCTAAGTATCACATATTTTTCATTCAACGTAGCCAAAGTATACTCTAACATCTCTGGGGAGAATTAGACAAACGTTTAATGTGTGTTGTGTAATGGAGTACATACATAACACTTGTAACTGTTTGAAAACAAAATTGATTACTTCCCTTTTTATATGAGACACTTTTTGTTTTCGTATTTATAACATTTTTTGAACTACAGAGAATTAAAAAACTCAGTTATTATTTATATGATCATTCTCTCTCTCTCTCTCTGAATTAGTTAAATACTAATTAGTATTTACTTGTTAGTGATACTAGTTAGGATTAAAGTTTAAATTTTCTAATTTTTTTTCTCAAAAGCATGAAAGAATGCGATTGAAAGATTTTCAATGCTATAAGTTATATTTTAAATGTTCTGTACAACATTTTAATTAATACAAGAAGTTAACTGCATACGGTAATTTCTAACAGTGTAATAATACTGTATTAAAAAGCGCAATGTTTAATGTTCCAAATATTTTCATGGAATTAAACGTAGTACTGTATACTGTAATGAAGATTAAATTTAATAAATATGAGTAATCGAAATTTGTTTATTACTTTTCTTCTGTCTTCGAAACTTTAGAGAATATTTAAATTTAAGTTCAACGAGAAATTTTTATTGTTCTCTTTTTTCACAAAGCTAGATGTGAAAGGATTTTGATTGTATATAATGAATCTTTTATACATTTTCACAATTTTTCTTAATAGGGACTCGTTTATAAATGTTTATATTTTATATATTTTTTTTCTAAAGTTCATGTCACGAATGAATGTTTCTTCGAATTAAAAATAATTTTTTACTCTCTGTATAAAAGTAAAAGAAAACATTTAATCCATTGCATTGATAGAAAAAAGTTCAATTTTTTTTCTCGTTTCGCATAACGATCCTAAATTGCCCTTTTTATGCTTGAGTTTGTTTTGCTTTTTATGAAACATTTCCAAACTTTAAAAAATTCGAAACAAAACGATACTTAAATTTCCAGTGATAGTACACGATGGGGTCTTAAGAAATAGTTCAAGAGCCAAAATAGCATTTATACATCGATAAAGGTCATAAAAATGAATTCGTTGACATTTACTATCATTTGTCACAAGAACTGTCATTATGCATTGTTACCATTTTTTTTAAAATTGAGTATCTTCATTAAAGGAACTTAGTTACAGAATTTTTATAATTTGAAATTTTCATGACGTAATGATTTGTGCAATTTCAGCTCAAAAATATATGTGCGACTATTTTTAAAACGTTTTTATGTATTTCACTTGGTGTGTGTGTGTGTCATCAAATTTTCGATCGTTAATTTAACCAACTTCCCATCAAGCTCTGAAACTTTGGGAATCGTTCTTATTCGCCTAACAATGCAATATTTAGACATTTGCGACAAGCTTTAACTAATATTTTCTTCAGTAATGCAGTTTAACCCAATCACTTGGCGCGATTTCAAAAATTCGCGCCAAACTTGGCGATTTTTTTTTATTTTGACTCAACGTTAAGTCCGTAAAACGGACCAGGGTAGCCACATTTAGCAAAATAATGCCAAATAATTCTTGTCGCAATGGTTGTTGGGTTAAACTGCATTCCAACCATTTGATTTACCGGATGAATAAATCAATTTTAGTTAGTTTTAACGTTTTTATGTATTTCACTTAGTGTGTGTCTGTCTGTGTGTGTATCAGTGTGTTATCAAATTTTCTATCGTTAATTTAACCAACTTCCCATCAAGCTAGAATTCTGAAATTTTGGGACCCGTTCTAACTTGCCTAACAATGCAATATTTAGATATTTGAGACCAATTTTAACTAATATTTCAATGATTTTCTTTAATAAACTTTGCCGCCATATAAAAACGTTGTTTTTAAAAATGTTGGTTTTTATTTCGAATTATTATTACTAAATGTACACTATAGATTAATTGTTATGCATTAATATTATTTTTACTCCAGTTTATTGCGAATATAATTTCTCAAAGAGCCTTTAGCTCACCTGCAATGCATTGACATTTATGCTTCAAGTTGAGACTCGTATAACTTTTATATGCTTGTTTTATCACACGACAAACCGATATTACTAAGCACCCATCAAACATTACGAAGCAAAACGTATTTACATGCAGTGAGTTTTTTTATTGCAAAGTAATAAAAGGAAGCGATTGAAATGACTTTCTGTAACCTTTTAAAACCTTTACCCAACACCTGATACTTTTAATGTTTTATCAATAAGTTCCGTGTCAACATTTTGTTAGTTGCTCTAAGATCTGGGTTTATTGCTGACGCTTACTCATAACTCATTTTGTTACCCGTGTTATGTACACGTGTTTATATAAAGAAATGGTTTGGTAGCACAGTAAATGTGAATAAATTACATAGCTTCATATAATGAGATTTTTAACAAATTTTAAGGAATTCTTTTCTAAATTGTTTTATTTATTTTTTTTGTCTCTTAACTTCATATTTCATCCCTATAATTCCAAGTACAATATTTTCGTATTAAGGGGGTCACTTCACGCAGCCTTTTCCCTATCTCCGTAATGTTAAAAATGACCAATTTTAAGGAACATTTTTAAAAAATTGACTGGTTGTAGAGTTACCAATTTTTTTGTGTTCATTTATTGAATAGTTATTATTATTTTAATGAGAGCTTTTTTTGAAATTTCAATTAGTTTTTTTTTAAAAAATTATTATGTGGATTAACACGTGAAAATTTAAAAAACTATGAAAATTTATGTACATTTCAACCTCTAAAATTTTTTTGAAAACTTTTTTTGACAAAAGCTCTCATTAAAATATTTCTTTATGTACTAGTAATACATGCACCAAGTTTCAAAGCTATAAGATGAGTAGATTTTTTAAAAATGTTCCTTTTGTGTTGAAATTTACAGTTTTGAGATAATGCAATTTAAAGTACAAACTTACCATTCACTAATAGGTATCAACACCAAAGCTTAAATTGCTTGGGTCATCTGCTAGATTATCTTCTTGTCTACATTGTAATAGTCTGTTTTTAATTCTAGCTTTATTGGTTCTTTGTAAAACTGCCTTTTTTGCTTTCTTAATGTGAACATGATCTGCTTCTTGTAATGCTCGACATGTATAAAATCCAAGTTGAACATTTAATAAACTTAAAACTTTTAATTTTGTAATGAATCCTTGATTAAATAGATATTGCTTCATACTTTCCAGCTTTTAATGTTCCTAATTCTACATATGCATTTATTAGGATTATGTACCAGATGATGCTATTTAAATTTTGAATTTTGCCATGTAGGCATCTAGAGAGTAGTTCAGGACATGAAAAATCTCTAACTATTGTTTAATACAATTTATAATAACATCAGGTAAGTTATGTTTGTGTTTATATTGTTTTCCTTTAATTATGGGCCTATTATATGCACACCACTTGTCGTCACCAGTGGGGCAAAGACTAAAATACTGAGTGTATCACAGCTTGTGCAATGATTCTGGGTGATTGAAGATCCAGAGTGTCCCTTCAACTTCCAGTTCTCCACTATTTCCAAAGAAATTAGCGAAATACTTCTCTCTGTGTGCATTTCCATTCCTCATATTGCACGAATATCTGGAAAATACTTCGGCATCAATAACCTTTCCAGTTTCGACACAAACTGTTGTCACGACACCATTTAGTGAAACAAGCCCCCCTTTTGCCAGCCGCCATCAATAGCCACAGGTACATTTGGACTTCCATCACTATTAAATATTTTTTAGCAGATATTAACATAGAATCTTTTGCGACTTCCTCTATCGCATCATTTAATGATAACTCAAAAAAGCGCTTAGTAATGGGAGGTAAATTCATCACTCCGCAAAACCCTTTCGCAGCAGCATACCCTTTGCCAATTGATCTCATAGCATATGAAAGTCTCGTATTAACTTCATGCACATTAGTATATCCTTTATTAGTTAAACTCTGAGTGACTCTAGTATTAAGGACTGGTTGTTTGAAACCACAACTGTCACAACATATAAATTGTTCTGTAGCCAAACCTTGGTTTTGACGACCAAAATTAATATGGATACCATGTTTCTTGCATTTTATGCATAACACACATAATTTTAAGCAATAAGAAAACAGAGATATGTCAATTATTTCCTTCAATTTATCAGAAGAATTTAAAAAAAGCTTCATACTCACCAGCATACATACATAACATTGATACTTACCATACCAGCATACTTACCATATTTATTAACATTTGTTTTTATAAAGTTTATATAACTTCCAAAGAACTTTTATTTAAGAAAAAAACTTATCTCTCAAACTTCTATTTCTTAAATGTTTGAGCATTAAACCGAGACATAATGAAAAATATAAATGAAAAAAGTTTTCGAAAAGAACAGATTGTCTACATTAGGCGAGTCTAAAATAGCACGTTGCATTCGATAACAAACGTTGAAATGTAAACAAACTGCTATTACTATTCACTTCAATTCTTTCCTCAACAAGTTGCTGATCGATGAAAATTGTTTTCATGAATTTAAAATAATTTGATAAGGCTGGAAAGAAGCATGTATAATATGTTTTGGTTTGAAAGGGGGCGTGGCCAATCAGCTGTTTTGGGTTTTTACACATGTAAACAACTTTTTAAAAAAATATTTAAAATACTTCTAATTTAGCTAGAACAAAAATTTAAATTGCATTCGACGCAGAAAGATTTGTAATTTCTAATTCAAAAAAAAAAATTGAAAAATCGATTTTTTGACCGATTTGCGTGAAGTGACCCCCTTAAGCTAGAGAAACATAATTCATTTCTGTTACTTGTGTTATGATACGAGTATGTGCTATTATGAAGAACTAGTATGGCAAAATAGCAAATTTAAATAAATTGTATAACTCGTAGAATAAGTTTTTAAATATTTCAAAAAAGTATTTTTATCAAGAAAAATCATTTTACTTATTTATTTGCGTTATGTCTTCGTTTTTTCCCTTATAATCCCCAAAACAACATTTCCATATCAAATTCAAGAAACAGAATCAATTTCTATTATTTGTGTTTTATACATGTATGCTGATATGGAGAACTAATGGGATGAATTAGAAATGGTGGGTTATGAAGTAATTGTATAGCACCTGTTATTAGGTATTTAGAAAGTTTTAAGGAAATTTATAAAATTATTATTTTATTATTTATTTATTGTTGGTATCTAGGCTTCATTTTTACAACGTTTTTCTGAATTTCACTTGGTGTGTGTGTGAGTGTGTGTCATCAAATTTTCGATCGTTAATTTAACCAACTTCCCATCAAGCTAGAGCTTTGAAATTTTGGGAATCGTTCGTACTCGCCTAACAATGCAATATTTAGACGTTTGCGACAAGTTTTAACTGATATTTCAATAATTTTAATAAGTCAAAATATTCTTTCCTCTCGGCGCTTTTAGGATTGAGGAAAAAATTTCTTTCCCCCTCTGGGAGCACCGGGCACTCCCCATGCATGAGGTATCGTAAACCTTTTGTACTCACAAAAGGGAGATACTATCTCCCCTTTACTATCTCCGAGATAGTAAGGGTTGCTGACTTTTAGTCAGTAATCATTCGCAAGAAAGAAAGTTTCCAATATTTGGCGCCATGTCTTATCACAATAATTTTTTCTGAATTCTGGTTCCCATTCTTTTTTTAATAGAATGCCTTACAAACTTTCAAATGCATGTTTTGATTTTATGAGTATTATGAATTTTTTAATACTCTCACAAATGTCTATTTTTAAGTAAATTTTAAAGTTAAAAATAACTAACAGTTTTAACTAATATTTCAATAATTTTCTCTAATAAACTTTGCCACCATATAAAAACGTTGTTTTTAAAAACGTTGGTTTTTATATCGAATTTTATCCTTACAATTCTAAAACTAATATTTCCGTTTTAAACTAAAAAAAAAACAGGATTCATTTCTCTTCCTCATGTTATGCACACATGTTTATATTGTAAGCTAGTGTGGTACAATGATAAATGTGCATAAATTATATATAACATAGATAAGGCTTTAGAAAATTTTATACAGACTTTTTAAAAAAATCATTTTATTTATTTATTTATTTTTGGTATCTACGCTTAGCCATTTACTCACATTATTTCTATATCAATATTTCAAAATTGATCAAGAAAAAAAGAATTCATTTCTGTCATTTGGTTATGTACGTGTGTTTATAACGGAGAACTATTTTAGTAAGATAAATAAACAGTGTTTAAAATACATTGTACTTAAAGTGGGCTTTCTAGCAAACTTTTTGAGAGCAAAGGAGATGTGCACATTAAGTGATAGTTGGGTTAAACATAAAACCATTTATCTTACGTAGATAACATTACAACAGTCAGAACAGAACAGCGCATTTGTCTGATTAAACACATGCACGAGGAAAACTTACATAATGTGAAATCCTTTCAGTTCATAAATTTTAAAGAATCCATTTCTAAATTGTTTGATTTACTTTTCTAGTCTCTTGATTTAACTTTTCCCCATGCAAATCGAAAACTATTATTTCTATACTAAACAAGCGATTGTTCATAATTAGTAAAGTTTAGATTTCATTATCAGAGCATAATTCAGATTTATGACATAAGTCTTAAATACTTGGATGAAGCTGTATGGGGAAGGAGTGTGTTGATAAAACCGTCAATTCCCCATAATTTCCTTTCAGAAGGTGTGCGGAATGCAAGCAACTTTTCTGTCGGTCTGGAGAGCTGTTACATTAAACATTTCACTTTAGCCATTAAATTAATTAGTTCCATTAAATTAATTAGCCACACCGAAAACGTAAGAGAAACTTCAAATATTGGAGCTTTTAAACAGTATTTTTTAACATAAACAGAAACATCTCCAATCATTACAACAGTAGACCGATTCTAAAATTTATAGAACAACACACAATAATAATAATGTTTTTGTTGCCAATCGCACAGGAGCAAATCTCTTCCCTAATCATTTAAGCAAACGATTTTTTCGTAATTTTTACTTTTGTCCTTTTTTGAGAGGCAAAGAACCACTCATTTATCTCAAACTTAACATTTACGAATTTAAAACTTAAGTGAGTGGAGAAAAGATCGTCTGCTCCTTTTCTTCAATTCTCCTTACAGCTCCGCAGTCAAAATGACATCAAAAAATGACTTAGGAAGTTGCTACAGCTGTTTGTTCTATATGTAATCACGTATACAACCATTTATTTCACCGGTTAGTGTATCCAATTTAGATCTCAACTGAAAACACTACATCTTTTTGAAAATTTTTAATATTGACCTGTTTTTGTTGGAGAATATTTTTAAAATCCAATTCTGTATATTTCTTCATAAGAGACTGTTTCGCAAAAACGATTTTTCTAAAAAATGAGGATGTTATTTTTTGTGTTTTATCTTTCATTTCCAAAATCAACCATCCATATTTATAGTTGTTAAATTTGAATAAGTGCTTTTCGATTCTGATTGTTGATACTAGTTAGATTTAACTAGTATTGTTTCAAATTTTTCTTCTTTTTTTATATTTTTTTGTTTTGCAACGAAAATTTTCAAAGCAAATTTTTTTTACCTCCAATGGAATATTCGGTTAAACTATTTTCAGTTCGACATTCACAATACAACCTCTTTTCATTCTTACTTCTCACTTAACTGCGATCAAACATATAACATTTATTTTTCTGAAATAAAAGATATTCATACTGTATTTTTTTACTTCTAGTAATAGCATCCTCAAAGATTATTTTTGTATGTATTCCCCATATATTGGAACATATATTGGAACATGAACAATTTGTCAAGCTTGCATAAATAAATTCATCTTCCTCAATTTCATTATATTTCAAAATCATTAATAGATTATTATGAATAGAATTCATTTATAAAATATTCTACTGCAATTGATAATCGATCACAATGCAAAATTGTGATAAATTGTGTAATTTGATGTTTTTTATTGACCTCGTTCGATAAATTTATTTCCTTTAATGCGAGGAGGGTCCAAAAAGTACCTGTATTTGAAGACAGCTGGCATCAGTAAGGTAAATTGTTGTTAGCAATGGTTGCAACCATCTGTTATACGGAGTGCCGAAACAAATTTCACAATGATTCATAATTTAATTCTGATTAGGTAGTCATTTTCTGCCAAATTAAAATTTTATTGGTGCCACGTTGAGTTGTCGACATCATTTTGCGCCGAGTTGTCACCTTCGTTAATAAACGGATTCAACATTATGCACCGGAACTCAAGCAAAAATCAAAACTTTGGGTTGCTTTCGATGAATCTTTTCCAAAAAAGGCGAAGATGGTCTCATCGCCTGGAGAAGTTATGACGAAGAATTTTTGAGGTGCGAACGGCGTCTTGATCACTATTACGAGTACCTGAGACCAGTGAGTCACGATGCTACTAAAAACAAACCATTTTTGATATTACGAGTGCCATCTCTTGGAATTTCTGAGAACTTATTGAACGGCCTCGTATTATTTGAATATATCGTTAAAACAAAAATAATAAAGAAATAACTTTACAACATACCTGTACCTGTAATTGCATATTTTTTATTAGGGTTTTGACTATCGGAAAATATCTGAAGCATGAATAATAAGAAAGCTTTTATTAATTTTCCGATTCCACTATTCCAGAATAAGGACAATTTTCGATTTAAATTCCAGGGGAGTATGTAAATTAAATACCTCCTTCTCCAAACAATAAATATATGCGCTTCTGCTTTCTGAGACAGGGAAAGGTTTTAAATTTTAGATGGGAGAAGAAGGGTAAAAATACTTTTAATCGATAGGCAAAAAATGTTTTTTGGAAACAACAAATGTGTAAAACTTCGAAATCATGACATTTTTCAGTTATTACTCGTGGAAACTTAATTCTGTTAAATAAAAACTGGATTAAGAGAGGAAACTTCTTACGAAAATCAATTTCTTTTATACGAAAGGAAAAGGATTCAATAAGAATAAATGAACATAAAATAACCTTTAATGGAACATCTGTAAAGAAATATATGCTAATGTGTTTATATTCAGAATTCGAATAGGGAAATTCGATTTAAGTTTAAAAAGATAGAGGCTCTTATTCTCGAAGAGGAAATATTGCCAGCATTTTAAAGAAAATTCAGGTAACTGCTTCGAATTTTGCACTTTTTTAAGTGCGTTGTTAAAAAAATAGAGAGAGTTTCGATATTTATGTTAAAGTATTATTTATGAAAATGTCATAGAATTTTAAAAATTTTAAGCACTAATTAGTTTTAAGATTCTGGTTCACGTTCTGCAAACTTTATTTTATCCATAGAGTTGATATTTTTTACATTATGAAATTAGACAGTATCCTATACAATGAAGTTAATTTTTTTTTTAACTTTTAATAAACATTCACAAATTTTACGTATTGCTGAATATTTGAAAAAAATTATGAGAAATTTGAATAATTTTATTAAATTTATTTTTGAAACTATAATTATGTTCAATGTATAAAATGTTATGTTTATGAAGAATCTGAACATTTTAAAATTGTAATTGAAGAAGTTTTATGCAAGTTGTATTTAAAAGTGAGTGCACGTCTTACAAATGTAAATCAGCAATTAATTAATACTTACTAATACAAAATTATTTATAACCATAAATATGATTTTTTTCCATTAAAAGATGCACAAATATACAGATATATCGATGCTAAAATATTACCTCCATTGTTGTTAATTAGCATAAAAGAGGATTATTTAAATGTATCTTTAAGTAGCTAAATTCTTCACAATTCTGCAAGTACAAAGCAAATTTTTATACAACGACACGTAGAACTCCTCGTTAGCTCGTGAAGCATTGCACACGACCTAAAATAATACTTTTGTTTAAAGTATTGTAGTACATATTCTATATTTCTCACGAATAAATTTTAAGTTAAGCCCCATAAGTAATCAAATCGTTCTTAAAGTATCTCTAAAAAATTTTATAAACGAAAAAATTCAGAAAGCACGATTATTTTAGTATTATTAGACATAAATAAAAAATATGTAATACATGTAATAATGTAATAATGTTTATTTTCAGATATTTTCTTCATAAGCTGAATAATCGGATATTTTTTTAAAATTTAAGCAAGTTCTTCGGAGAATTTTCAACCTTTTCTTCAATGATAAGATTTAAAATATTTGTTCCTTAAAATAATTATTTATTTTTGTGAAAAAAGAGACAGTTAGACATTTTTGCAATTACTTGGAACGTAGTTTACATATACTTTTTCGTATCTAATTGTTGCCAATATTTGAAATTGCCCTAATTTTAAGTTTTTTAGAAATTAACTTAAAGCTGTATTGTGTGAAAGTAAACCAAATACGTTCAAATAACTAATTTATTTAAAAATTTGTGCTTGCTCAGAAAAAGGAAGTTATAATAGAGTCAAAGAAATCTCTCTGTATATGGAACCCATTTTAAAGCTACTAAGTAATTGGCTCTATCTTGAAAAATAGCATTGAAATGACATTTCCTAAGGCGGTATGTAGCTTTAGGGACTGTAAACTTAATGCATGGAATTGACAAGGAAACTAATTTAAAAATTAAATTTACAAGGAAAAAAGTTCCAAACAAAAGATTTGAGTTTTCAATACAGGATGATTACTGAAACAAATTATTCACGTACAATTCGGCATTTCATAAATCTAATCTGCTTACAACAGGCTTTGGTGATTTATTGAAAATGCATTTTACTATTAGAGAGGTGATGTAAACATACCATTCATTAAAGGCAGAAGAGCATAGCTTTTCGTATTTGAATACATTCTAAACACACCTGTGTAGCAAAACAGTGCTTAAAAGCAATAAACAGAAGTAAAATAAGTTATTTTTATATTATAAAATCAAAACGTAACATTTGAAACACAGTCCAAATTGTTACTTTAGTTTTTTGCGTTTTGTTGAAACGTGTTTTACAAACTTGAGGGTTAATAGTGGTTAACATTATTACAAGCATGACGGCATAGTGTTATTTTAAAGCGTTTAATTAACTTTATTATCACTCATTATAAGAATTAGAAGAATGTATCAATTGGAGCAGCAATTTTCTATTTTTGGCAATGGTGAATTGAAAACACGTGAAAGCTAAATAAAACCAAAATGCAACTTGATGTTTTGCACGGTCGGCCGTCCATATTTTCAGTGGCATAATTTAATTTTTTTTATTCTATGGCTTTCTTATTAACTTGAATGACATAGTAACAATCAAGGCTGGCCATTTGGAGGTGCGGCGGATGCTATGTACCGGGGCCCACGAATTGAAGGAGCCCCAACATGATAAAAAACGAAAATGATGTACTCTTGAACAGGAAAACTTCGCAATATTCCTATCGTTGTCAATATGACGTCAAGTTCGTTTTATCGTAAACATTATTATTGTAGATCTCTTAAATTCGACAATTTACAAACTAATTCTTGATGATAGGAATGTTTAGTTTTTTTTTATTCTTGTCGGGGAACTCCCGAGTAACCACTCCTAAACTGAACTTTTTAGTCAAGCATGTGTGCAGAATGCTTAAATGTACTTGAGCATCGATAAAGAAATTATAAATTTCTTAAATTTTCTTGAAGTAATTAATGTATTAGCAAAAACAAAATCACACATTAAATAAACATACATTAGCGATATATATTCGTGTCTGTAATTTTTTTTTTACTTTACAAAAAATTTAGAGCCACAAATAGTTTCTTGCACGCAGGCCCCTTTCTAGAGATGGCCGATACTGGTTATAATCTAACACGTTCCTTTGCCACGACAACCGAAATTTGAGAAAGCTTAATTCTCCGATGAATCCAACATCCTTTCGCTACGGTTGGATGAATTGTAATAGAATTTTAACACAGAAACCTTCATCGTTTTTGATTAGGCAAATCGTTCTCGATTCAAATTATTCTGTTTGCTTTAGTTCTAATTTTCCACAACGTTCCAAAAGGTATTGTTTAGAACAATTCGGTTCATTTACTATCATCTTCACAAAAGGTATTGTTTAGAACAATTCGGTTCATTTACTATCATCTTCACTATCGAACAATTTTCAGACGGTTACCCATTTTCCCATACAACCTTGAACTTGTTCGTGGAACCCATTTCCGATGCCAAAGAAAATGAATTTAACCCACTGGCATGCATTTGGCGTACGGCAGGCGAGTGTAATTAAAGAATATGGTTCGCACGCATGGCTGAGCATAGTCGTGTGCGTATTCATCCGAAAACCGCCATTAAACATAGCTACAAAAAAGCACGATGTTCTGGTTTTTTTTTTATATTGTATTGCCATTTTCTTTCGTCGCACAATGGAATAGAATTTGAAGCCGTATCTCTTTTCTTTTTTCAACTAATCTTTCTTTTGTGTGAGCAAGATGGCTTAAGGAAAGATGAAAAGAGTATTTTAATTGATGCTACATTCGAGATCTGAGCAAATAATTTTCGTTTTGGAAATTTGAAATACATTCCTATTGGTTGAACAATGAACGGTTGATTGGAACTCATAAATGTAACGAATTCGCTGTTAAATCACAGAGTACAATGTCAACTGTTGTTAAGAAAAGCAGTATTTTTAGATTAAACACTGAGACCTTACCGAGAAGTTAGTGGTTTGTCCTTAAATATTGTTTTGCATAATTTGGTTATAATAGGATCCGAAATATCTGAATGTCTATTTTCGCATTCGTTTGGGAAATTAAAATGCAATTCATCCGTTAGCATATTAAAACTTAAATAGAACATTTGACGGTGTATAATATAACTTTTGTTTTGTGCTAATCCGTCGCCTCTCGTTCATATTGTAGATTCATTTAATCTATCACTAATAATTGAAGTTCAATCAAACATCAGATAAATAGGTGAAATAAAGATTTGACTGAATATTTAATAAGATAATAAATATTCACTCTATCTACTATGCCTGTTGCAGTAACCCACACATATACTTAACAAAAAAAATATTAAAAGATTTTACTTAACCTGCCTCTATTACAGGTGGATACAAGTCAGGATCGAATCAATCTCATCAATTGTATTACATCAATTGTTGTACAATTTTCAAAAAATTTAATTTTATGATTCAAATAATTTTCCATTATTTTTATTCTGTTGCGCCGTAACCAAAATTTGTGAGTGTTCATTAGAAACGAAAAATTATGTTCTCTGTTTTGGAAATAACATCCTTTCATAATATGCAATATATTAGCGCAATGGAATTTGAACGAAAGTGAAACAGAATTCTTAAAAACAACATTTTCAGAAAAATGCAAATACAATTTTTTCTCCCTATAGAGTGGCACGTCTGCTTACAATTTTAAAATTTAGTTTTTTAACGTTTGATTTATGAAATTATCATGAATCATTAACTAGTGATTAGCACCTCAAGGCCATAAGCTACAGAAACGGAGTAGGGCACCGCTTGATGGGCCACTTAGGCCGAGTAGACTGAACTCTCATAAATAATACATCAACGGAATGAGAAAAGTGCCCTTTATTTCTAATTCTTAAATAAAAAGATGCAAAATTTGAAATATTTTAGTTTCAGCTACTTTAATATATAGATGGTGGCAAGAAAAACAATGCGAGAAAAGTAAACACGTTTCACTTACACGAAATACATATATAAGAAAATTGCGATTTTTAGCCTGGATGTTTTTCTAATAGTGTATACATAATCCAAACAAAAGAACTTGATACACTTTGAGTTGAAAATATTCATAATTCCACACATAAATTTGCAATTATCGATTTTCTTAATCTTCACCGATACATGTAATTTCCTTGATAGATGTGACCTTCCTTTTCTATTGTTATTGTGACTGACCAAAGAGGCGAACTTTTAATTTTGTTTTTATTAGTATATATTTCCATTTCGGGGTTTGTATGAATTTCCAGATACAGTAAACCCTTTTTTATCCGGCATCGGTTATGGCTTAAGAAATGGGATTTTTTCGTGACGATTAGGGTGTTTGTTGAAGTAAAATACCAAGTCGCTACACACAGTACTGCTTGCATTTTCATCTAATGTATATTGTAACTGTCAGTTTTTATTTCAGTGTACCACTTGGACAGTATTGAGGTTTCCCTTCAACTATTAACACTTTGGGTACTTTTAATGTGTTGTAGTTTTCATTGGAAATCTCTCTCAATAAATGAAACATGACTGATGTAGATTAAAAGTAATGAATAGGACTGAGAAAATGCATACATAGACTAGGAGTTATCCGTATCGTACTTGTGCTGAGTAAGGAGTTTCATTAGTGATCGTAGAGAGATTCAAAGGATCAAGGATTCGAATCCTCATCTACAAATCGGAGATTTAATATTTTCGGGTTCGAGTCTTTAGTCGAACCCAATTAGTTCGGTAAGATAATTATTGAGTTATTGTATTTAACATTAGATCTGACGCTTATAGGGGCATTTCCATAGATATATTAGGTTATATATTGACTTTTGATCATTCGTATGTCTGAATAAAATAATTTGGTTATCATCACTGTGTGATTTTCTATTCATTGGACTATTGATTAATAGCTATTCAATTAAATAATAACAACTTGAGAAGGAAATAATATCGAGACAATACAAGTATTGTATTTACTGTTTCAAGCGGGTTACATGCCATGTTTGCAAGACATTACAACTGCATCCATGCAACGTAAGGTGTTCTTCAAACGCTAATGAAATTAATAAGCTTAAGATGGTGACTTGAATAGTTCAGAACAGTTTATTTTTGTTATCATTGTACCTTATTAATTTTCTTTGTGTGTTTGTTTTGGGTTTTTACTAGAATATTCAGTTAAATTAATGTTCTATAATTGAAATAAAATTTATTGTTTCTAGAATGG
The DNA here is from genome assembly GCA_019974015.1 of Nephila pilipes. NCBI lineage: Eukaryota > Metazoa > Arthropoda > Arachnida > Araneae > Nephilidae > Nephila > Nephila pilipes. The sequence goes on from BMAW01055128.1 coordinate 18,422, forward strand.
CGAATGCTTTATTGGATATTTAAGGTCCAAAGTAAACTTTTTAAAATTATGTTCACGGCGACATAAGGATTCAGAACCTCTTCTCTGAATTTGGATACTTATTTAAAGCTAATAATTTTTGGATTTACACTTCCATGAATTAAATTATGAGGTCCAAAGAAGTGATTGTATAGTGGGGAGAAAATGCTCCGATTATAGATAAGAATTAAAATTAAGATTTAGAATAATGACTCAAGTGTAGAGACTGTGTTGTCCCAATCTTTGAAGTTATTCTTCTATAGGAATGTAAGCGTTTCGTATGTGACTTGCGAGTGCTACATGTCTGTCTTAATGTATCCGTGTGAATGAAGGTGTGCCAAATTATTGGCGAATTTCTTATTTAAATATTGCTCCAGGACGGATGAAAGACATCCACAAAGAAGGAGAAAGCGCCCTTTCCTCCTGAAATTACGATTCACGCTTTTGAGGGATTAAATGTTCAATGACCTTCTGCATGTCTTTCATATGTTGAATCAAAGTGTTCAAAAGGGTTTATAAGAAATTGAAACCACTTGTGTTCATGATCGCGGGAACAACCACGTATAAATAAAAAGTTATTTTATGCTTTTCTCTTTTCGAAACATTCCATTTAGCTATGGTATTCCAAAGAAACTGAGAAACTTTAGATTCTATATGTGCCGAGTAGTATACAGTTAACTTGGTAATTTTATCTCATTTTTTTCAAAAAGAATCTTATACTAAGTCAATTTGAAAAAAAAAAATGCTAATTCTTAGAAGATTGCAGAATTCATTTATATAAAACAATTATAATATGGGCTATTCTTTAATTAACTTCTGGGGATTTATTTTTGACTTTTATTTTTATTTATATCCAACGAAATGAAACGTATTATGCAAATTAGGTATATTTTAGAGGCGTGATAAATAGATATAAAGAAGTCTTATAAAAGCGACAGAGGTTTGCATTCGAGGTATAGAAAGGTTGCGATATTAGCACGATTGTTGGTGTGAAGGCCTTAAATTGTATGCGAGAGTTACTTGGGTGTTTGAAAGAATAATCTTTTACATCTTAAAGAAATTACTAGTATTTGCGGTTTAGAAAAAGGGAACTAGTAGAAAACATCCTAAAGAGAAATTATTCCATTCATCTTGTTAGAGAGAACTAATAAATAAGATTTTGGGAAGTAATCCAATACATTCCTGAACTTTTTTTTTTGTGGGAATATTTTAATTACTTGACCTCTGCTCGGAATTACGCTGAACTTTAGATTTTCGATTAAACTAATTTTTAAGATGACAGACGAATCGAGTGATAAAGATATGCCGCAAAGTGTCATCTAAAATCTTCTTCAGCATCAAAGTTCATTCATCGTATTTTTATCACGTTCTTATTTTTCATTATTTCAACAATGCAAAGATTTTGACGTTTCGCAACAACTGAACATCATCATTTTCACTGAAATCTGAAAGTTACAATGATGACATGCTACGGTACTTTATTTCTTGCTCGCGCCATCTACCACGTCTAAAAAGGAAATGAATATTTTTTTTTTCAATTTTCAGTACGTTACGGCATAATTCATATTGTCTAGGGAGGATAAATGTTCACACACGCCAAGATATCACGGTTATGTAAATATTTGAGTGTGGAAACAGCTATTAAGATATAGCATTTTTCTTTTACGTTATTGTCTTTTATGTGCAAATCTTTCTCTCTGAAATGGTAGGCAAATGTAATTTTCAAACACCTGCAGTACATTAAGGAATGACTTGAAATTCAGTTTGAAAGATTACCTTAAGTATTGATTGTCTTGTGATATTTGAATGTTGTTTCTGATTTTGAAATCGGTGTCAAAGTAAATTCACGATTGCTTAAACATGATATTTTTACTTGAAACCGAAATGTTTTATATGATTGTCAAAACGCTGTAGCATTAGTATTTTATAAATATTAAAAAATAATTGTATTTATTCAAAAATAATATTTTGGATGCTTCTATTTTTTTTTGCAATGAATTATTAAGTATATTGGCCGATTAAAATTGTAACACACTTGTTTGTTTAAGAATAATTGTTTATTAACGACGCACTGACAAACAACTGGAGGGTTATTGGTGGCGAGCCTTAGTAGTCTTAAACCTCCGTCATGTGACGAGGAGGACGCCTGAACTGGCCCTTTTTCTTCAAATTTCCCCATCACGCCAACGGGAGGACTTAAAACCTTGGCCAATTTTAACGTGCATCAGCCCTGCTACACGGTGCGTCTTTAAGGCATCAGGGCTGAAACCTAAGAATGAACTAAAACAACATCGGTCGCAAGTCCTCAACCATCATGCATGATAAATCTGTCAATGTTCCATGTTCTCATGTCTGCATGGTGTGTAATTTTCGACTGAGAGGTTCCGGGTCAGGAGCCGTCCTCGTCACAAGACCAAGATTCAAAATTATGAGGTCTGTCACCAAAAGCTCTCCAGTTACTTCTGAGATTTAAGTAAACAATCACAAACAAAAACACTTGTAAAGATACTGAAGCCTTTTTAAATGTTGTATCTAATATATCTAACAGTATTGCGAAACAGGAATTGTAATAAAAGCTGGGATTTTCTATTTAATTTGAATTTACATGATGTAACATGAAAACTGTTCAATCCGTCTTGTTATATTATTTCTTAATATGATGTTGATGCAGGCAAAAGATCATATGTATAAGTTGATCTCGTATTTCACTTTCTAAACTTCCATACCTTCACGCTCAAATGAGGATTTTGCTCCCAAAATGTATCTAATAATCAAATGTTTATTATATTCCTTACAACTGCAGTTGATAGTGGAACCAGTCTCATGAGTTCTATGTGTAGTTTCATCAAAAACATCTTGTATTTACGTTTAACTTAAGCTGCCAATAAATCTCTCATAATACTGCCTATGCCCAAACTCCCTAGCTGGAACCTTTACATTTCCATATTAGATTACATAAAAAGTTTTAGGCTGTATTGAAATCAATACTTGCTCTTCTAAGTTTATTACTCCGTATAGTCTGTGGCTAATTTACTGCTTTAATCTTACACCGATCAAGCCTCGACAATATGCATTAATTATATCTAATAACCATATATTCATTGAATTCCTCTCAACTGCAATCGGTAATGGAACCAGTCTCTTGAATTCTGAGTAGTTCCATCAAAACATATCTTGCATTAATGTTAAATTTTAATTTCCAATGAATTCCGTTATTCTACTCGGGTCCAATCCTTGAGTTTGTATCTTCGAACTTTCATATTAGACCTCATTAAAAATTAAATGTTGTTTTGCAGTCATTTGGCCCTTTTAAGTTCATTACTCCATACGAATGTCTATGGTTGATCTACCGTCTAAATCGCGATCTTCCACCGATTAAACCACTACTTTCCGCACTAATTACCCTCACTGTAGTCATCAGACAAGTCTGACTGAGAAACGAAAGTGAAATGGAACAATTAATTTAAGATGGAAAAGAGTCCGTTGAAGGAAAGATTTACGAAATAAAAGTAGGAAAATTTCCACATCATGCTGTTAGGGGGAAGTGAAACAGAAAAGAGGAATACATCTCATTATTAATTGTTGTGGTTGTTAACTTTCAATATCGCTCCTGTTTCATTTTATTCATGTCGAGTTTTACTTCCTCAATTGCCTTTTTTTCACTGTTTATATTTGTTTTACTTTTCACAACATTGTGCGAGAAACCGTGTTATGTCTTGTGGAGGTTAATAGCAAAAATAAACGCAGAAAATATCCTGTTTTACGGAATATTTTAGGAATCTGACCGCTGATTTGCATTTAATGACATGTTTTATTTACAATGCATTACCAAATATCGCAAGACACGAATAACTTAGATTTTAGTGATCTTTATCTTATTTATTTTAACCCGTTATATAAAGGGATGTTTTCTAAACTCGTAATGGACAGTCTGTTGACCGTGGTGTGAAGGACTATTCGAACCCTAAATATGTCTGTGTGGAGAAAACTTGTCCTTCGATTTAGTTGGCGACTTAGACAACCAAGTCGAAACAGAATCCCCTAATAGGGAAATTATTAAAGACTTTTATCCCTTTCGCTGTTATAGAGAGCCGTTGCCCAAACAAAAAGTTAAATTTGTAAAATTTAAGGAATTCTAAGAGTGTAATGCTATTGAAATTTTTACTTCTATGATAAAATGTACAATCGGATGACCGTGGTGTGAGGGACTATTCGAACCCTAAATCTGTCGGTGTGGAGAAAACTTGTCCTTCGATTTGGTTGGCGACTCAGACAACCAAGTCGAAACGGAATCCCCTATTAGGGAAATTATTAAAGACTTTTATCCCTTTATAGAGAGCCGTTGCCGAAACAAAAAGTAAAATTTGTAAAATTTAAGGAATTCTAAGAGGGCATGCTATTGAAATTTTGTCATCTGTGATAACATGTAGTTCTCAATATTGTTGTTTCTGAACTTCAATGTAATAGAAAAAAATATAATCAGTATTTATTTATAAATACACCCTAGTTTATTTGTGGGAACTGTAACTAAATACTCTTATTTAAAAATTCGTATTTTGATAAATCTAAAAAAGGTAATTCACCACTTATTGAGTTAATTTACTTAATTTGGTGTATCACACTATAATAAAAGTTTGTCTTTGTAATAATGGTTAATATTTGAGGCATAATTTTTTTTTTGTTATGTGCGGTGAACTTATAACCAAAAAATAAGCTTTAATATTTCTTATCGGCTTAAAATTGCCAGGAAGTTGAGAGTTTGTATTTCTATCCAGTACAAAACGACAGTCTGGAATAACAATGGAGCTGCATTAAAAATCCTTACTTCGTCTGGGAATAAAATGTTCCAGGGTTTAAAAAATCGACTTAAAATAGCAACTTTTTCTTCTAACTATCGTTTTCTTTGTTGTTCAAAAAGTTTCCACTCGTCATCAAGGACTTAAAGCATTTTAATCTCTGGATCTAAGAAAAGATCTTTTTCTATAGTAGTTCACAAAATGTAGAAATATGTTGATAAATTTTATATTCATGAACACAGAACCTTACACACGCATATTTATACTTCTTTATACAGAATATAATTAAATACACCATGTCCTCGCCTCACGAAGATCCGCACCAAAAACTACAAAAGATAAATAATAGTTATAAATAAAGAATTATATTGGTAGGGCCAAAAATTCCCCGTAGCTGGTGGCTGCGGAAGCAAAATCGCGAGTTCGAAGCATCGAGTCGCGGGTTAGAGTAAGGATGCCGCTAAAAGATCGCCGTTTAGAAATTCTGAAGCGCGCTAAATCTGTTGAGACTCCAATTCCTATCTATGCTATGGCGTGGAAATTTGAGGAAATAGATTCCAGCTATGGCGTTTCCCTCGTCATTTGATTGAGGTTCTAAATTACGAAGTCTGTCGCCAATAGCCCTCGTGTTGCTTTCAAATGCGAATTTAATAAACAGTCAATCTATACCTGTAAAGAAATTTTGTTCTTTTCACACTCCGTGTCCAATTTATACATATGTAGGTTGAATGCCTGCACTTATGTACATTTTTTGTAACTCCTTTGAATGAAAATGGTGTTGAAAAATATCAATTCAACTTACGATCTGTGCGACTACGACGGAGCAGAACATGTTCATAAAAGTTGAGGAGATTCTATACTTCGATATAAAATAGGATTATTCTAGTAAGGATAAAACATTTTTGCTTTTACTTAAATAGCGAAGAATTTTCATAAAGCATACAATTTTATATTCTGTTCTTTTTTTCTTTTATCCTCTGCTGCAGTTGATTTCGACAAACATCCTTCCACGGCGTTGAGAGGAAGAGGGATTAATAAGTTACCGGTTTGAATGTCGTCCCTGTCATTTCACTATTATCCAAAATGATGAGTTCCTATTGCCAATAGCCCTCGTGTTGTTCTCGGATATGTGCTATTGCAAACCAAACCGATTTTCTTTCTTTCTTATTTTAATGGTGGACTGGGACGGAGACCATTATCGAATTCTAATAAATTACTTCAGTCGTATCTTTCTAAGTGGATATACCTTCGAACCGGAATAATATTCATTTATGCGATTCATATATTAATCCAGTTTGCAACTGATGGTTTAAATTTTAGGTTATGCATTATATATTTTGCTTTGTCTCTAAAGTCGTCTGATATATGAACAAAAGTTTTAAAAAATTTCGCCAAAATACAATTTGAAAATACACAATGTTATTTTTTTTTCTATTTTAATCTTTTTTTTAAGATCTAAAAAAAATTCCTTAAAGTATTGGGAGTTTTTATGATAAAAAGAAGTCGGTTGTGTACAGAACCAACTGCGCACAGTTCCTTCTACATCTTCATTCGATGACAATCTTTCCCTTCCTAACGCTTCTTTCAGGATGGTAAACAAATCGCAGTCCTCAGGTGCAAGTCTAGATTATTGAAGGGTGTTCGACTGTCATCCAGTGAAGTTTCTTTAACTTTTTCGAGGTAACGTAAGATCTCAGCTGTGTGGAATCTTGCATTGTGCTGGTAAAAGGGAAAATTGCGAATTTCAACGAGGAGTCTTTTGGACCGATATATTGCTTAAATCTTCACCAAACGCTTACAAAAGAAACAAATAAAGCAGTTTTTACAAAAGTGTACGGAAACAATTGTACATCGGTCACGAAGAAATTCAATGTATAACATACATTGCGTATTCTAAAAAAAAAAAAACTCTAGAGAGCGAGACATTTACCTGGAAATAACTCAGTTTTTACTTTTAGTGAAGCAGTTTCTCTCTTAGTTAGTAATCCCATAGTGGACCGCTTTGTTTCAGGCATCCAACCACTGAACAAATGAACTGCTTAGTAAAAAGTATCGTTTGTATTTGATCTACCTTCGTATTTGTAAATTGTGGACAGGAATCCAGTATCACAATTCTATGAGTTTTATTCGTAATGAATTCGAAGACACGAACTTAGTATAAATAATCATTAAGCATTTCATCCTCTTAAGTGGTAAGTATTCAACCTTTTTAGGCCGAATTTTGTTCTTAAATATAAAAATATTTATGCAGCGGAAAATCAACAGTTATAAATCTACATATACAGAATAAAAAAGTTACTCGTTCAAACAATTTTATTATAATGAATTCACTTTGTAACTTTGAAGTAACGGTGGCTTACAATGTTGACACTTTACTGTGTGATATAGATAGTGTAATTTCGCTGTCAAATAATTTTCGAAATTAGGTCACAGGAGAAAAGGGCCCTTCCGGATTGTTAGGCCAATCTTCTTTCCATGAGCGATGAAAATTATTATTCGTGCGGCATACTGATTGCCAAACAATTTTTAGTGGTCCTGAATTTTCCTCAACTGATGATGATTCACTACAAAATTCATTGTTACTCTCATTAATACTTATACGTTGTCAGGTAAATATTATTGGATGATCTTCATCGGATTCAGAATTCTTCGGATTTATTAACACTAATGCGCATATTTCATTTTCTCTTTCATTTTCATGTGATTTTTGTATCCATATTTTTGGCATCAGATATATAAATCTGAAAATGGAAGGAAGTACTAGAATTTTCCTAAGCACTACCATAATCGCCCACTGTAACCTGTAAGTTACGAAGCTGTTTCATATACAAATAATAATAAAATGCCTATTAAAATGAAGACAAACAAATTATTATTGATTTAAAATCCTGGGCTATTATAGATAACAGCTGTTTGTTTTGCTTAGTAAACAACGGCAGACGCACAAATAATGTTAATTGCTCAAGAAGGTTCCGTTGGTTTCATTCTGAAGACAACTTACAAGATATTTTCTTTATTATTGCGGATTGATAGTGCCGCTACCAACCACCATCAATACTGCTATTGGTTATTTCCGATATATTATTCTACGAGACATATACGCCATCTTGTGAAAACCTAAAACCATTTGATAAATGTCTTTACTTTAGTAGATGACCTGAAAGTTACTAGGGCTCATACTAAGTTAATAAGTTTTTTCATCATCAGTACTTGCAAAAATAAAAGAAACTAGAAAGAAATGAATCACTTATCAAGTTTTTTGCTTATACGATGCGCATTTTCCCTGACAGTATTGTATTATCAAGTATCTCGCTGTTGTTACCGATACTAACTATAATACAGTGCAATGTTTGAAAAAAACCCTCAGTATAAGTATTACTTGATTTCACCCAATCCTGCTTGCCATTTTAAGTCGTCGAGCCGTGGTTTCGAGCCCTGATGGCTTTTGAGATGCGACATGTATTGGTGCTGATGCACGTTAAATCTGTCGAGGTGTCAAGTCTTTCATTTGGTATAGTGTGGAAATTTGGAAAAGCGGGTGACGCCTCACGTGTCGTCCTCGTTACTTGACCGAGGTTCAAAATTATGAGTTCTGTCGCAATTGACCCTTGTATTGCTTTTTAACCCGATGTTAATAAACAATCAATCAATCACTCTTATTTTAAATATAGTTTTGTTTGTAAAAGTAAGAGCAGATACTTAAATACTTTTTCTGGTACAAAACTGCTTTCAAAATATCGAACAAATAATCCCGATACTTGAAAACAAGCCAAGAAAAAAAAATTCTAGGTAAAAAAGGCGGAAAATGCCCAATTATTCTAAAACGCTTTTTATGCCTTTCTGGTCATCCAAGGGTGACGCGTGCGTGCTTTTAACGGACCTTGAAACGCACGCTTGACCACTGGCTAACGATAATGTGACGCCCGACCACCCCCCCCCCCCCCCCCCCCGGGTACTATAATTAGTTCCACTCTTTTAATATCCATGTTGGTGTAACGATTCAAAATAGCATCAGCGTTCGAAATGAATTTTGTTGCCATTCTGATGGTACAAAAAAACCCGCACATAATTTTGTTAGCGCTGGGGCAAGAGTTATCGCACTTACACACCATTAATTTGAGCACCTAAGTCTACTGTGTAATGTGGTGAGGTAATTAATGAGACGGGTCTTTGTGGGCTGAATAATTAATGTTCCCCGAAACTGTGAAAACAGGAGGTTCGAAAAGTTTCCATTGTACCGAAAGTTTTAAGTTCGAAATTTCGTCGAGGATTATGGTAGTTGAGGAATGCGATTATATCGAATATGCATCATTAATTAATGTGTCAGAATGTTTGAGGGTATCTTTTAACGAACAAATGTTTGGTTCGTGATGTTAAGGAAAGTGCGAGATAGTTATGTGAGAAGTAAGAGAGTTATCTGGCCTTTTGAAATAGCCTATTTAGAGATTATCTGCCATTATGGTGGAGCATCTGCAGCGGATTTCCAAAGTTAGTATTCGCTGTGTTCATTAAAAATAAAAGAGAATAAGTTCTTAAATTTTAATAATATAGGTTATTGGCAAAGTTTCAAATCCGTCATTCTATAGAATACATGGGTGTTTTAAAGAATGTCGAAAAGCGGTCTCCAATGCATGAAATACATCTTTGGATCGTTTTAATGGCATATAAGTGAGATCACAATTAAAATTATGACCTAAGAACTTGCTTATAACTGAAGATATTCCTGACCGCGAAATTTCTCTCCGTCAGTTGCAATTGCTTAGTTCATTAGAAGCAGTCAGGATTTATCAAGTGTGTGTTTAAAACAAAGCGCTAAAATTTAAAATGTCAGCATTGAAAAAGAGATGAAGCGTTATTCAAAATGTCATTCGATCTTACCATGTTGTAACAAATAACTTAAATTTAATTTTTAATTTTTTTTTTTATGAAAAAAGTTTTACTTTTTCATTATATGTATTTTTGTAAAGTTCATCTAATAATCCTGTTTTAATTTTTGTAAGAAATTATGTGCAATTCAAAATAAAATTATTTCCTTTCGTGGTGCTACACTTAGGCTCATATTTTCTTTTTTTTTAAATAATAAATTCACAAATTTTTTCACAACTTTAATTTTTTTACTACATATTTTGAATGAAAGATTTTTAATGGCACTCTTTCATTATATTTTCAAAAATACATTTGTATTTTTGAGGAAGATCAATGGTTTTTAAATAATAGCCTTATCTTGAACTTTTTTTCAAACTTGACCTAAATAGCATTTGTCATTCTTTAGAATACATTGATATATTATACAATGCCTAGGGAAAGTATATAATATTTTCATATTTCGTGTTTTGTCTAAAAACGCAGATAATTCTATAAATAACTCAGGTGTTCCGTAGAATGCCAGCATTTTAAACATTGACGGTAACATACATAAAAGAATAATTAAATGATCATTACGAATACAGCTGAAATAAAATCACAAGCAATCAGTAATATTCTTTCTATCGTAATTTTAAAATTCTAATTCAATTTTTTAATTTTATTTTTCACAAGTATATTTGTGAAGGCCTTTTAATAAGAATTTGAGTTGTATACATTCAATTTGGGGAAGTTTCTGTACATGTATTCGCCTAAATTAAAAATGCATCTAATCATTTTTGATGTACTCCTAAATTATGGTAACTGAGACCTTAAAATGCTTCCAATTTTACATTTTGTTTTTCCATTTCGCAAATAACTTCAAAATAAGACCCTTTTAACTTCATTTTAAGTTTTGGAAATAAAGAGAATTCACAGGAGGCTAAATCGGGAGAACAAGGAGAATGAGTCAAAACGAAGGCGTTATTTATGCCAGAATTCTGCGAACGATTAGTGACTTACCAACTCTCTCGGATTCGAGTAAGTAAAATCACTAAGGTTGAAGGTTCGAGCGAGAAATCTGAGTTCTTCGTTCACGAACTCACTCCACAAAGACTGTTTGTTCAAAGTCTGCTTCCCATCTTCATTTGACACCCCGCAATCTCTATCTCATTCCCATCTGCCAACTATTAAATCTAATATTCAATTATTCTTCGCTAATATACACATTTCCTCAATTCTGTTCTTTGTTTCAATATAAATCTGCATTCGCACATTTAATTTTATTGGGGCAAGCTCTTATTTTAAACAATTCAAAAATTAAAAAAAAAAATTCCCAAAGTTTGTTAAGAGAATATCAGGGATACCCGAATGTTACGTATGTAATGCCCAACAATTGTTACACATTTTATCACCTTGATACACATTTTATCCCCAAACGAACATCTCTCGTGTTAATACTTCGTAATTAAGTTATATTACCCAATTATTCAACTTATTCAAATTTCCAACATAAACTGAAGTGTAAGATTATTTATCTGTGGGATTTATTCATGCCATTGTTAATGCGTTTTCATTTATTCCAAAAATAATAGATGACATAAATGCTAATAAATATATTTTCAGTTCACGCGTATTTGAAAAATTTCGAAGCTTAATCATTGTCTGAATGATGCATTACTTTGTTAACGTTCCTAAACAACTGTAAATGAAAAATAATAACCTGAAGTACTTTATTTTATATCTCAGCATCATTTGATTGTCATTTAATTTGACAGCTTAATTATTATTAAAGAACAGAGTATTCGATTAAAATTCAATTAATTTTATTTATTCTTTTTTTTTTTTTTTTATCTTGTGTCGAAATGGAAAAATGACTTCGTTGAAATTTTTAAAATAATTAATTTTCTTTTCATTTACCTGTAAAAATTTGTTGTGCTTCGTCGCTGGAATATTAATTTATTTGATGAGGTATAGAATGTCTCAATCGAAGAAAGATATTCATTTATTTTCTACGAATACTTCATTAAACATTCAGGCTGTTTTACGAAATCTTTTTTCGTATTAAATCATCAATTTCCTAATTAAAAACCCGAAAGTCCGGAGAGTAAATAATGGGTTTTAAGAGAATTTTCGTTTTTAAAAAAATAAAGTGAAAGAGCAATTTTAAGTCAAAGGCATTTCTATACTTAATCAAAAAGTATTAAATCGAGTTCTTCAGCTAAATGTTATGCCCTATCTAGATTCAATATTGAAGAAAAAAATATTCAAATAACTTAAGGGAATGAATGTACAAACTATTTCATTATTGAATCTCTCTTTTAAACATGCCAAGATGGAAATGCTGCTCTCGCTTGGATGATAGCAGCCGGTCAATAGGAAAAGAATATCAGTACATCGTCCTGTAAATGGGGCTTGCGCAATAAAACCCCACCAACATTCACTCACTCGACTTTCATTCCGTGCGACTTGCTACCATCTACACTTACGATCAAGAATAAGATATATTTAATAAAGATATTACATAATAGTAGTAATAAAAAACACTGTGCAATAAACATAAAAAACACAATATATGCAACAGACAAAACATTATCAATTTTACATACGACATATAATAGCAATACGAGAAAACTTGATCGAATTTTTGTGTGTTATATGCAATTTTTGTAATTCATTTGACTGAAAATAATATTGATAATATAAATCCAATTTAAGACTTATGTGTCGAAACGGAACTTGAGTTACAAATTGAGAAGATTCTGTATTAATAAGTCTTCGTATAGTTATAACACACTCATGCGAGAGTGATTCCGAAATTTATGTTGACGGCAAATATCATTGCTAAATCTAGCTAGTGTTACTAATGTGTGCTGCCATCTGTCAAACGGTGTCAAAACAAATTTGATACTAATTCATAGGTAGTTTCGATTCGGCTGCCATTTTCTGCCTGAATTTATTAGTTCTATGAATTCGAATTGCTGTCGTCATTTTTCGTCAAGTTGTCTCCATTTCTCATTCATAATAACCCACTTCTAAATAAACATGGGTAATTTTCGAAGCGCTTTTCATGGCATTTTTTTATAGACACAAAAATAACTTCATTCCTTAACACCAGTAAAAAGGTTTTTTTACGATTCAATTGTAAGTTTTTGAGGCTGGCTCTGCTCCTACCTTTATCACCAGAATGCAGTCTCTCCCACATTCCATTATTCTGGCAACCCTTACTTGACAGCGAGAGAGTATAATCATAATTCTTTGTCATCAACTGACGCCTGTAACTACATCACCCTCGTACATTTATTACAGTGCTATGCTCTTCAAATCAAAGAAATAGAAATAAGAAATCAAAAACCAAAATTAAAATATATTTAATTGAGGGAAGAGTCCACTGAGATTGAAACAAAAACAGATAGCGTAGTAAATTTTAATGTTCTCAATGTAATCAGTGAAGTCAAATTTGGTATTCATTTTGAACCCTAAATTGACACATGAGGCGAAAATAGCTTTGAGAAAATATCATCCGAAACCTTAGAACCTACGTGAAGTCAAAATGAAGGCTTCAAAAACTGTGTCGTTTTTTCGTCGGGTCTTTCAAAAGAGCGTTACTAAATTAAAACGCGATTTAAATAGATCTATTAGTCGGAGAGACTTGGAGTTTGCGTTTTTATATTCACCGCAGAATAGTATTTTGTACGACACGACAAAAATCAGTTCTAAATATCGACAACAGAGAGCGCTGTTGCTAGTTCTGTGGGATATAGGGGAAGAAACAAAAGAGAAATAATAGTTTTGAAATGATTCATTTTTTAAACTTAATTTACAGTTTAATATTTCCAGCATCGCATTCCACTTCTGATTGTAGTCACAGTATTACTCCTGAAAATGACAACGTGGAACAAAATATCAACTTGAATGGCTGCCATCTCTGCAGTATGGGGTCTTTCAATGTTGGTAAGGATTGGGGATTTTCTCTGTAGACACACGTATTTTGCATGCTGATGTCGCGTACAAGTCCCTAAAAGCCCGCATCATCACGGCAACAGAGAGAGGATCACAACAGTGTGGCAGTCGTGGCGGTAGTAATATTCCCCCCTCCCTTTTTTTTCTCGACATATACTATAAAGAAAGGACTCGAGTAAGAGCTCTCAAGAAATGCAGATGTTTCGGTGAAACTTCAAAAACGACACCAGAATATAAAACTAAATATAAAATAATTATCTCAATATAACTTTGTTCATTAATCTTACCTCAACTTATTTTATACCGATTAAAATGAGTAATCACTCATTTTATTTTGTGACTTTGATATCAAACCTCAGACAACACGGGTAATAAATTCCCTTTTATCGTATTATGTACACACACAAAGGAATAAAACGTAAACGATACCTGATTCATGTCATATGACGCTAGATGATAAATTTGTATATGGAATGAATAAGTACCATGTGCGTTTAGTAAACACAATAATATCACATACCATTATTATTTTTGCACATTGAAAATGTTCATGCGAATATAGTATTCGATAGTGATTTTGTAACCTAATTTTGTCTTTGATTGATCTTTTTTTATGGGATATAGAGCTACAAAAGCTATTATACCCTTTAATTATTCTTTTAAATTCAATAGATATCAAAATATTTCATCTTCTGAAAGAATATTCGAAATACTTGTTCATTAGCTACTGTTTTTTTCCAAAAGTTCTAAGAAAGTAATATTGCGCTATGAGTCAGTCCATCTTGAGTATCTTCCAGAGATGATTTCTATGGGACGCGTATTTATTACATGCCAAAAGAATATGTTCCAAATCTTTAATACATGTTTCTTTGCTTTATCATTTAAATTGAATTTTTGAAAAAGCACTGGAGTTATTTTGTGTTATTAGAGCGAGATGCATACGTCACTACATGAAATTATCTGCACTTATATATGTATTCATTGCCGAAATTTTGAGCTATTTTTTCATACCGTATAAAATTCCTACTATGGTTAATGTAAATATGTAAACTTCATATTTCTTCGACCCACTAAATATTTTTTATCGCGTTTTACTGTCGCAATAAACTTTTGAAACTCCTCGTACTTCTTCTTCTATCAGTTTTGATCACCTGTTTGCATGAGAAATGAGGTATAATCAATGTTCAACTTCAAAAATACATAAATTGTACTATGTTTCATTTCAGCACATTGAAAAATTTAAAAGAAATTTCATTTTAAATCGAAATCTTTTAATTTGATAATTCTAGCATTATAACATCTGTCATTGATCATCTAGTCTGACTTGTTTTCATGGGCTCCTTTTTTTTCCGGGGGGGGGGGGTATACACAAAATGTCAATTTCTTGAAATCAATAGCAAGAAAGAGAGGAAAACCATTTTCTTGCAATCGATACCATTTCTGAAATAACTTTAAAATTCCAGAATGTGTTTCGAAGTTGTATGTCTGGTTTGGAGAGCGGCTAGCCAAACAACCGTCGTCTCAAAAATTGATGACAGACTACATTGCATCACCAAAAACTCTGAACGAGTATCATGTAGCATCTTCAAGAGACGAAATTGATTTTTAGCCAGTAGTCCACAAAAAAATCCGCTGCCTTGACTACGAAGAATACTTTTTCTATGTACATTTTGAAATTTTCGTTTATGTAATAAGTAATATATAAGCTAACAGAACATTTAAAAAAATTTCTCTTGTGTAAATTAATTTTTGCTTTGCTTGGAAAATCAATCTCTAGCTACCTTGCGAGGTTTCTACTTTTTTTTATATGGATCCTTTTCTTGCGGTCTCTACTCATCGCATAAAATTTTTAAAATGTGTTGTGAACAATAGATAGCCATGCAGATAGATATTCGCTAATAGATATTCACTTATGAAATTGCGGAATATTTTTATGCATTTTATTGTATGTGGTTCCTATCTCCCTCACAAAACCTGGTTTGAATGTATTATACATTTTATAGGATTGATATTTATATATCCATTTGCAAATTACATTAAAAAAACTTCATGCAATGGAAAAGTCTATTAAAAAAAGTATAACCTTTATTTTGCTATTTTGATAAAAAAAAAAATAAAAAAAATAACTGAATATGCGATGGTTGTAATGC
The DNA here is from genome assembly GCA_019974015.1 of Nephila pilipes. Classification (NCBI taxonomy): domain Eukaryota; kingdom Metazoa; phylum Arthropoda; class Arachnida; order Araneae; family Nephilidae; genus Nephila; species Nephila pilipes. The sequence goes on from BMAW01055128.1 coordinate 34,191, forward strand.
CATAGTAGAAAAAAAATGAACTGCTTTATGAAATTTTCGTGCATAATTTATTCGCAAATATTTGCAAATTTCTTCTATGTGATTTAAATTCTATCTTATTTCCTAAAATTCTTCATTTTTTCAACTAAACCAACTGATTAGAACGTTTTAATTATGCATACGGATAATATGTAGATATTAATATGCAAATAAGTCTTCCATACTCTTGATGACTTAAGGAATTACTGGATAAAAAATTGTCTAGACAGAATATTACTTATTTCCTATTCCTAACTTTGGAAACTTTTGCATAATCGATGTTACAAAAAAGCAGCTAAAGAAAGAAGAGTTTATTGATGCACGATTCGCAAAATAGACAAAAATTCCTGCTTTCAATCAAGGTTTAAATCCTTTCAAATGGCTTTTATTCGTAATACCATGTCAATGAATTTACTTAAACGACAACAAAAAGCGTAATTACATACCTGGATGATATGATCTGATATTTACTCATAGTCTATTAGGTGTTATTGAAATAAATATATACTTATACTTAAAAAATACAAATAACTCTTAGATTATCTATTCCTTATTATTTACTAGCCGTTTTTTGGTGCCATAAATAAAAACTACTTTTCGATCTTTTCACTATTTATTTTCAACGATAAACTTAATAAAAATAATTACAATTCTACTTCTTATTTTCATTAAAACAAATTTGAATTATACAAGAAAAATTCCGGGAAACATATATCTGCTGCAGACTTAAATAAAATAAATTTGAATTATGCAAGACAAATTCTGAGAAACATATCTGCAGCAGACCTAGAGCAGCCGATCGCTTAAAAAACATCAAAAAGACGGCTCCGAGAAAGCTAGCGTCTATCTAGTCCATGGTCTCTCTAGAATCTCCTCTCATCTCTCTGTCTGAAAACAAAATAAAATTAATTTCTTTATATATCGGTACACCACGTGGGTCTGATGTATGAGGGGCAGCTAGATCCACCCACGAAACCCACGTGACTACCACCCACGTAGACCACGGATTCTCAACAGTTATAATAAAATATTTATGTCTAAGCGTAATGTAACATTAAATCTGTATTTTTGTAACGAAAAAAGTCTGTCACAAAAACTACGTTGAGACATTGAACGACATTGTGGGGAAACAAGCATATGGTGTCGCTCGTGAGGAAATAGTATAATGTTCATATTATTGATGAATGTTTTTACACTTAATTAATATGTATTTTAATGTAATGGCAGTACTTATAACTATAGGATTTCATAATGGGTTACTGGTGACGTAATTCATAATCGTGAACCACAATCAGATTAGGCTTCTGAACTAACTCTTGACCACTTTCTAAATTAACCCTTGTACCACACTACGGGATATTTTGAGGCCCACCTACTAGCAGTAGCTCTTTATTCCTCACAGTATGTGCTGAAATCATAACTGAACCCTCCAATCTAATTATCTTAAAAGCAATCATCCTACCTTCTGCTAAATTAAGAAGGATATTTGAATTATGCGAGAGTATATCAGAAAGTAAGGATTTAATTTATTAAAGTAAGGATTTTGCTGGTTATATCAGAAAATAGCAATACATTTATTCCATCAAATGTATTGCTGACATAATCACCAATAGATATCAATAGTGTCTAATAGTAGTTAAAGTTTGTATATTATTTACTCCGTCTGGGACAATCTGTTGACAGCTCCCAAAAGCTCACAATAAAGAATGGGCGCAACAACTGAGTGAGGTTCACACCAAAGTGGCTGCCGTGGCGATAGTATTGTAATATTTTGTTATATCTTTGACACATAATGTAAAGTTAGCAATCGAGAAGGAGCTCTCCGAATATACTTAGGAATACAACTTAAAAATGTAAAATAAGCGATGTAAAAAATTTCTGTAACCTTACAGATTAGTACCTCAATATACTCGTTAAAAACCAATTACAATGAGTATTCGCTCCATTTCATTTAAGTGTATTGTGCAAATTTAAGATCGAACGAACCACAGACAATGCTGGCAGTGTTGTCCCCGTTAGTGAATGAACACGATAAAAGAATTAAGTTGGGAAGATGTACTCTACAAATGGCGCCACTTTGACGAGTAACATGTTCCCAATATGGAAAAAGGTTTTCTCGGAGTTCTAAACCCTTTCGGGCTTTTATCTCCGATCCGACTGGAAAAAAAAAATTCAGAAACTGGTGTTGGAATCTGCGCTTTCCCAGGAGTGATTTAAGATCACGAGATTAAGATTTTTCCAGCGCTATTTCTTCGTGACATGATCGAATACGTCTGTATTCCCCGAGTGCTCCTTCTAGTGTCCTTGCTTTTCATTACATACAAAAAAAAATGTAACAAAAAATTACTATCGCCATGACCACCACATTGGTGTTATCCTCACTATGTTTGAGGGATTGCTCACATAGGCTCTGTGATACTCCAAACGTTTAAGCGTTGATTGTGTGACAAACGCACGCAATCAATCTATAAAGATTTGGTGCCCATTTAAAATGGCTAGCAAAGTAAGCGAATGGTCCAAAGAATAAGTGAGAAGGGTTAGATGGATACTTGCCTCTGAAATTACTGCAATGTACAGTAATAACATCATGAGTAACTTTAGGATGCTATTCGTAGCAAAAGACCCGATTCACTGTACTAAGGAGCTCTGTTATTGCATGATAACGCAAGGCCACATACGGTTTGTGACGCATGAAACCTCTTGAATTCCTGGCTTGGGAAATTTTGCCATATCCTCCTTATGGCCCTAATTTTTAACCTTCGGACTCATTTATTCCACAAGCTTAAAAAAACATCTGGGGAGTATCTCTCTAGCCCGACTCGTCTTTTATCTTAAATATTAGTCTTATCTCAATTCTAACGTTCAACTTATATACTTACATAGATAAAGTAATTAAAACATTCACGCAAACACAATTCAAGAATGTAGTAATTAACTTTTCAAAGCCTTATTTATTGTTTCTCTAAAAAGGGGAATGTTTTCTACTAATTCACTTGTCTCTCCAAGCGGATGTTGTGGCCACGGTAGCCTAGTGGTCGTGGTTTTGGATTCATTACCGGCGGTTTTCGTTCAGTCGCGGGGTCGATCCTTGGCTGCGAAAGACCCGCCGTGTAGCCAGGGCTGATGCACGTTAAATCTGTCGGGGCTAAAAAATTACTAGGTCATTCGCCAATACCCCTCGTGTTGCTTCTAGTGCGATGTTAATGAAAACTAAACTAAAACTCCACACGGTTGCTAACAAAGTCTATTGAATATCGAAGATTAAGTCTTACTGGTGTACCCATCTGTGTAGTATAGAGTTTCTACACAAAGGGCAAACTTCGACTAGCATCGGGTCCTGGTCTCTATGGATTTCTAAGACACGCAATTAACTCCCACGCACTGTTCAAAACCTTTTCACTTTTGCTGTCTTTTAATTTCCGCAATCTTTCTATTATCATAACAATTGTATATCTCTCAAATTCAATTCTTTGTCACTTTTATACGACTTGATTATATTTATTCACTACTTTTCTGAAGTTTACAGAATTTACATAACCACGTTTCATTTGGCTGAAAAGGAGCTGAAGACTTAAAGAAAGAAACCCCAGATGTTATTTAAGGAAAGGTTCGCGAATAGTCCGTATTATGCTTCAATTAGGACAACGTTTTCCATCGTATGATGACATTCAAAATGTCAAAAACTGAATCAACATCAGAACATATTATTTTACTGTCAAGGCTTTGTACCCTTGATCAAAGATTCGTGGCCTTGGTTGTAAACGACCAGGACACTTCTTTCATTGCTAAAGCTTTGATTCACAAATCGATACAATAAGTACCTCATGAAGTAAAGCATTCATGTGAAAGAATAAAACTTTAATACTAAACTTTCTTCATTATATATTTAAAATTCTTAAAATGAAAAACAGGGAACGTTACTTTCTGATACGCTCTCATATGTAAAGCTTCTCTTGAAAGTATGTTTGTATTAAATAAGAAAGAAGGAGTTAAGTATATTTGAAGAAGTTTAGAAATAATATTTGATAAAAGTATATTCTTGAAAGTATATTTTAAAGTTTGCTTTTTGAAACTTATCTTTGGAAATCTCAAAAATTCTAAATCATATCTTTATTGAACTCTCTAGTCACGTCGTTTCTGACTGCACAGCCAGCATTTGCATATATACCTAGAAATGTTATCATTTTCATCATTTTATAAATAAAATTTTTAAAGAATTTCACCCTTTAGATTTTCTATAATGTTAAACATGATTTTATCAATATTTTAGTATGAATGTTACGCGGTATATATATTTTTAGAATTTATAATTGTCCAAAGGCAATGTCTTCGCACCTATAGGGACTTTGGTTCGAGTCTCTATTTTAATGAATATTACAGAGTATAAAATTTAGAGCTTGTTTCTCATTTAACTCTATTGAACCTCTAAAAGTCCTTTTCTTCGAAAATAAAATATCATAATATACTAAGAAAATTTAAATTGAATAAAATGTTTGAAACTTCCTATTTACTTCAAATTGTAAACAAAAGGGGATGTATTTTTTTTAAAAAATCGTTTTTCTGTAGCTCTTTTTCGATAATTTAAAAAATATATATCGTAAAATTTATGGCACTGCCATTTTAAATAAAAATTCTGAGCTGTCACCTCATTGTTTAACTTTTAAAAAAAATTATGTAAGATTTACGATTTTTAAAATACCCCATTGTGTCTGGATATTTTATTTTAAGAAACCACGAGCAGTTTCAAAATGTTTATCGATTTCGAATCATTTGAATTTTTTATTTTGCAAGATACCGGGGTCAACCTTTCAAAATGTATCGTTTTTTATCAAATGGAAAATAAATTATTTCTTAATGATTGTCGATGGTTGGTTGGTTTTAAATACGAAAAGACTACGTGAACTAGATGAAAAAAGTATTAATTTTGACACTTAATTCTATGAGAAACCCACTGTTTTACTTTTAAATTTTCTTTGTCGGTACTGATGTAAATAAAAATGAATACCGATGAAGAATTTTGTTAACTAGAAGTAAAATGATTAAAATTGTACAATTTGTTTATGAAACAGAAATGCATCGCATTATTTATTTTATTAATGGCGACTTTTGAATCGAAGATGATGCCGTAATAAAGCTTAATTATCATCAAACAACCCATAGTTTCATGATAGGCATTTAAACTGAACTTTATGTCACATGAATTCTGAACACCATGAGTGGATAACGGTAATAATCGTTAATTTGAATTGGGTATTAGACTTTGACATTCGAAATGCTCCCCTACAGATACATGCATATTAATGCTACACAAATCAAAAGGCTCCACTATGGGTCTGTTTTCTGTTACATATACATATATGGATAAATTAATCATTACTATTAAGTACATGTGCGTAAGAGATGAAATATCGATATTGTTGGAAATTCTCACCAAATTGCCTTTGGTGTGTAGGAGGTTTGTGAAGATAATGTTTATGTGCTGTACATAAAGTGTGCAGTGAAAAAATATTAATTCGATTGTGAATTATATTCCATCAGACAAATCGTTGGAAGGCGCAATCACACTTAAACAACGGCACTTTGTTTAACTTGTCGAGGGAGCTCTTTGATAACTTAAGAGGTTGCTTTGAAAAATGTAATACTCGTCCTTTCCAGGCCTTCCAGTAGTCCGATATTTTTACTCAGGCAGACATGACTTACAGATGTTATTCCATACTCCCTACTGTAAAGGAATAATGTAAGCTGTCGATACAAAACTGTACATTTTTTTGTACTTTTAGATATTTCAAGTGTTTGGCAATTTTTGTGTGTGTACTGTATTAAGTTATATACAATACTGCATAGATTTTGCTTTTTGAATGTGTTATTATGAGTGATTTTCCAGTAAACTGGCGGCGCTTTGGTTCGATACCTGCCGGATTATCAAGAGAGTACTATGCTATAAATGAATAAATTCATTAATAAAAGACTGTAATCTAGGCTTTGTCACATTTTCTTACTATGCAAGTACTGAAATGATTAAAATAGATATCCTCGATGTGTTGGTATATATTATAATAATCCATCTCGAACTCTGAGGGTTAATATATACTGGGGTTGTTTGGTGTGAAATTTTGGCAATGGGAAAATGTCTGCTCAGATTTATCGTTCATTATTTGAATATAAACTTCAAATCATAACTTCAAAATCCATCCCTATTAATTCAGTATGTCTGTTTATTATACAAGTTCCTTGATTCGTTTGTATGACCTATCCTTTTCGTATACAAATTTAGCAACTTTCTCTTTTCAAAGGGCGCTTACCACTTGCTATCTTCGTAAGCAAATTTTTTATCACCTTCCGTTCCCAATACATACTTATTATATCAGTATAGACCCTATTATATATTTAAACACTGTTTAAAGTTGTTACGAAGCAGAACATTTATGTACATTTTTTATGTCGTTGAAAAATTGTACACTTTTCCTACTGTTGTAATTGAGAAAATAATGTAAGAGCTTAAAGTTTTGTGAATTTACATAAATATTGAAATTTCAATTATTTCTTGCTGTTATAAAACTTTTACTATTTTTTCTTTCGAATTAAAACTTGCCTGGAAAATAACAGGTATTTCAGAATGTATTAAAAACAACGTAACACAGTGTTTTTGAGAAAGTTTTTCTGAAAAATAATCGTCTTTGCTTCGATTGGAGGATATACGAAAGTATTTAATTTTATCGCTATTAAAATGGCATAGCAGTATACGTTTACTTGTTTGTTTATTCATTATCGAGTCGTTAATGACAAATGACCAATGTAGTTTTCCTTCAAAGAAGTCACTAACATAAATGCTGTCGCTTGTTTGCGTGTTATATGTTAATTCATTACGACTGATCACCTCTGATGCCCCTTAATTACATCTCAATGCTCACCCCCAAACGTGTACGAGATTTCTATTAACCACATTAACAATCCCTACAACCCTTCCAGTAGAGGAAGTGCCGCCCACATTAGAAACCTGTGTTCTAGTGACAAATTAATGCAAACATACAATATTACGATTCACAATTCTCCCCTTTGAAATAATTAAACAATGTTCGAGAGAATATCATGAATTTTCAATAGAGTTCTTTATTCAGAGTTGTTTGGCGCTCTGTAATAGTAAAAAGTCCCCTTCAACTGACCTTATGGGCAATTTATGACGTTATTTGATTCGATTTGTGAATTATGTAAATCAGCTTTTTTATTTATTTTTTTAATTATAGTGTAATGATTAAGGTTTCGAATGAAAGGATCATCTGAGAACCGATATTTAATCGGATCCGATATCCAAGTAATTACTCCTGACTTAGACCCAGTTTTAAAATTAATCATATTAGTAGAACTTTTTGATACTCTTTGATGACTGCGCGTTGCGTCCACATATGTAATACGAACACTGATTTTTGATTATTTTGAAATAAAAATTTAATTAAATGAAAAAAATGTGAGTGTCTGGTTCTTTTGACCGTTTATTTGGCAACTGAACGTGTATTGAATTGAAATGGATAAAATTTTAGGTAGGGAAGTTGGTGGATCACACAGTGTCATCATAATTGCCATTCCGAAAATAATATTTATATATAACCACTATAAGGGATACTTAGCAGCTTACTTGAATTAAATAACTTGATATTATTTTATTCAAAATTTATATATAAAATTTCAAGCAAAAAATATTTAAGCCGAACCGTTAGGCCAAAAATTATTTCACCCTTTGGAAGAGTCTGAAATCAAATACTATGGTACAAAATTTATCATCGAAGAAATTATCGAAGTTATTGCAACATCACCGAGAAGAAACACAGAAATGGGCTAAAAATGTGAGTGGAGGACGAAAAATATGTGAAAAAACGATGAGTGGAAAAACACATTATGTTTTCTGACGAAAAGAGATTTAAACTTGACAGTCCCGAATACTAAAAAAATTTTACCACCATGTTTTGAGAAAGAAACCGTAAAAATATTTCTGTCCACAAATGGGAGGAGGATCAGTAAAAAATGGTTTAGGGAGCCTTTAGTGTGTGATGGAGTAGACGAGATTTACAGCGAATGTCGGGACATATGGATTCTGCACATCTAACTGGGCTATAACCATAACGTTGGCCCTCTATTAGGTGGGCTAACTTTATATTTCAGCAGGACAATGCTTCTTGTCTTACATCTAAATCTATCTAAGAATGGTTTAAAAAAGAAAAAAAAATGTTTTGCCGTGACCAAATCAAAGCTCAAACCCATGTAAAATATTTTAGGTATATTATGTCGCAAAATTTATGCTAATAATAAAGTTTTCTTCTGCTCTTGAACTGGAAGTAACCGTTAAAAGAATGGCGTAATATTTCTGAAATTGATCTTAACCGCTTGGCCATTTCAACAAAAGACAAAGTGTTTGAAATTATCTGGAAAAAGGAAGCCTAATATTATATTAATTTTCATAGTTACTTTTTTTTGTTTTTAGACAAATAGACTTATAATTTGATAATGGGGATTGTTTCATTTATTTTCTAATATTTATGCTAACTTAATCACTTATCACATTATTCAAAATTAAAATGGTCTTACAGTTTATTAATGGTCTTTATATATATATATATATATATATATATATATATACATATGTGTGTGTGTGTGAGAGAGAGAGAGAGAGAGGAGACTACTCTTCATTATTTAATTTAGTGGTCATTGTTCATTTCAATTAAATAATAAATAATCACTGAACTCCATTTGCAGATATACAAGAGCAAGGTAAAATCCTTTATCAATGAAGAATAGCTAAGGTCGATCTCTCTCTCATCCACGTAATGTGAAATTTTAGCTTACCGAATCCCTCGTTCTGATTTCCATAACTTCAAACAAACAACTGATTTTTATCTAGAATTCACTTCAAAGCACAAAAACTAATTAAGCAGCTTCAATCCTTATCATCTAACTCCCCTCTATTTCCTTCAATTCTATTTCATTTATATATCATTATCTCTAAATCACTTCACTTTCATCATCATATAATTTATGTAATAACGTTTCATTTTATTTTGGAAGAAATTGTAATTTGATTCTATTCAAATTCTTATAAAGTCCCCAAAGTTAGTGATGAGAAAATCACGAAGGCACACACACATATATAAATGTAATTAATATTGTTATAATAATAATTAATATTGTTATAATAATAATTAATATTGTTACAATAGTAATTAATATCGTTATAATAATAATTAATATTGTTATAAGTAACAAAATTATGGCAGATATACATTAATCAAATTTAAAATGTAAAATTAAAACCATTTAAAAAAATGCTAGTAGTATCACGAATTTAAAAAAAACTTTTTGAAACATGCATTGCATAATCCAATGAAAGCAAGGCAATAAAGTTAAATAAGAAGATTAAGATGAGAATTAAGTCTACAAGAAGTCAAAAAAGGAATTAAAGTAATTTAAATTGTTTCATAAATGTAATATGAAGCAATGATGTGCGTGTCTACAAGAATGTATTATAATCGTATGTACAATCTAGTTATAAATTTCTCAAATATATCAATTAAAATTTAAATTATATTTAATATGTAAATCTAAGATCAGTTAATTTAAATTCTACAAATTCTACAATGACCATAAAAGATAAAAATACTACCAAAATCTACAAAGCATAACTCAAGAAAAATGGAAATATGATAGAAAAATCAAAAATAGAGAAAATGTATTTCAAAATGCTGTCTCAGGTTTTGGACTGAGAATGAGTTTATTAGTATTAATTATGGATCCAACCCATCACAATCAGCGATTACTTTCTAAAAAAATTGTAAAAAACAAAATGCAAATATAAGTATATATAAGCCTTTTTCAACGACGTGATGACATTTACCTATTGTTGAATGAGAAAATCTTAATATATACAGAATATACGGATAAATTTGAATATGATTCAATCTTGCGTTATTCTTCAATGGATGGTTTGTTACATCGAAGTTAGAGCATGTCTTTGCTTTTATGTTCATATTGTTGGTTAAAGTTTTAAATGCTATAAGTCAGAGATCTCTGTGGGTTGTGTGGACACAAGCCTTAATAAATTCCTGTTATTAGGCCTACAATTTTACAGAATTCTTCTGTAGTATAGTTAAAAACATATTAGATATATAAAATAAAAATAATCGTACTATTATATTTCAAAGTAGTTATATTTTCACGACAAAAAGTGAATTATTTTGCCCTTCATTTATTGCAAGATTTGAATCAAAGGTATTTCGTGTCTTGAAATGTTTTTTTTTTTTTTGAAAGAAAGGTGTTTATTTTGCTGAGAATGATGCTCAGTGTTTGATGACTTCAAATGTTTTAGATTCAAGTTTTGATTTATAAAGCAAGAAATTAATTTAAGGCTTAGCGATTTCTATGTAATAAATCTTAAATCAAGAAAAAAATTGCAGGAATCTGTTTGCTTTACTCATTGAGTAAAAAGTGATCAATCGTTCCTGCTCTAAGTTTTCGCTCCATAAATTAACTTATGGTATAATTATGCCCTTCTATTTCAGCACAAAATCTTTAAACGTGCAATTAACTAAAAAAATTATACTGTATCATTAACGAAACGTTCGATTTAGATGAATGGAATGAGATATATACAAATCCTCTGGTAAATTCATTTTCCTTAAAAAATATTTTTGAAAAAGTAGAATAAAGGGGTTACCGAAATAAAAGAGATAGGTCTTTTTAACTTTAAAAAAAATAACTATACTGTTTGTTAATAAGGAAGAAACTTCAAAAAACTTTAATTTGATGTGTAAATGCATTTCATATTACATGTTATGAAATAATGCAATCACACACACACATTAATATATATATGCGCGCGCGCGTGTGTGTATAATATATATAATTGTATAATTATATTTTCATTTTTGTGTATTTTTTTAATAATCATAGTTCATATTTTTCATGTCATGTAATATGATAGTTTTCTTAATACTACTCTTAAAAACAACACGAGGGCTACATCATTATAGTGAACTTAGTTCATAGAACCACACCTAATACAGTATATTGTAATTAATTATAGTTTCGAGGAATCAACCATTATTAAAGAATTTTATTCATTTCATAACAAAATTTAAAGAAAAAAAAATCGATAACTTCAAGTAAAAGTGAACTCAAATAGTCCTTTCTTCGTGTCATTTTGTTTTCTCTCTCTGAAAACTTACTATAAGCTCAGTATTAAACGGGATGTACATAACTAAGCAAATAAATTTTTTTACCTCTGATCGAAGACTTTTAAATATAAACTGCTTACTTTTTTGCATTTGCTGATTAAAGTTTGAGTTTGCTCTTATTTAAAATGAAACTCATTTTCCGATTGCTACTATTTTGCTACAATCTGGATGCTCAATTTAATATTTATTGAAATTTTTTTTAATATAATTTTTAGATGCTTTATTCAAAGTGAAATCCCGAATACACGCTTTCTTTGTTCCATAATTGTGGAATGTTTTATATAAACAGGATTTCTAATTGACATGAAACGCAAATTCTTTAATTCTAAATTCGACGTACAAATTCAAAAATTAAAAAGAGTGAAAAAATAGAATTCAAGATGATGTTTAAAACTGATACTTATAAAACTATTTACTTTGAAAATTTATTTATACGAAGTTGGTTCAATAAGTATCTGTTGTTGAAGACAAATGGCATCATTAAGGCAAGTTGTTTTCAGCAATGGGCACAACCACATGATAAATGGAGGAGAATCAAATTTGTGATTGATTCGTAAATTAGTTTTGATTTGGTAGTTATTTGCTGCCGCGTCGAGTAGCCACCGTCAATGATAAATGGATCTATCGTTTTATACCGGAAACGAAGCAACGATCAAAGTGTTTTCAGTGAATCTTTTTTAAAACAAGCGAATATGGTCTCATTGACCGGAAAAATTGTGACGAAGAATTTTTGAGGTACGAAAGGCATCATGGTCACGAATACGCGTGACTGAGACTTAGACAGCTGTCTAGTGAGTCATACTGCTTTCTTAAAACAAACCATTTTTGATGCGCCATCTCTTGAAATTTCTAAGAACGTATTGAACGATCCTCGTATATTAGATGAAAATAGGTAAGGAAGTAAAATTTAAAAATAAAAAATGCATTTTAGGAGAAAATATAAAATATAAAAGCTGTTTGTCATAACTAAAGAAACAGTAACTTTGAAAGAAACTCATTTGAATATGCAAATAAAAATATATCAAAAAGATTCTGTTTCGGCTCTAATTTTCATTCATTTCAATCGATTTTTAATTGAAGTTACGTTGAAAATATTTACAATAAAAAAGGAGATACAAAAATAATCCATTCACATAGCCTATATATGTTATTAAAAAAACCATCATTCATGTATTAATTTTATGTATCTGCTTTTATATACATATAATTTTTACCCCTTTCCCGGGACTGAAACACTTCAAGAGTACACTTTATCAGTGATTAATTATTTTAAATCTTTGCAAAATTTTACAACAGATGATAGTTTTAAAAACAATTCCTGTGTCAACCTAATCAATTTAATCAAGAAGCTACCTGAACGAGGGCAAACAGCCTTAACCAATGAGAGAAATTAAATTCTAGAACAAGTTTTTACTCATAAGTCAAAGAATTCTCTTTTTTATTTTCTTTAAAAGACGACAGAACTTTTCCTTACACTCATCGTATGCAATTAGAGTGAAAATAATTTATGTGTTTAATATGTCGTAACGTAAAATTATCTGTTGAAATTATAAATATTAAGATGTGTTTATTCTTTTGTTTCCTTTCAGTGTTGTAAAAATAAAACAAAAGTCTGTGCAAACTATATTAAAGGGTATAAAAATCCATTAAAATTTCAGAAATGATTTTGTTTGAGAGATTTCTGCATGAATAAGACAACAGATATTTTAATTTGGCTAACTAAATTTTTTATTAAATTTAATTTTTTTTTCTTATCATGTTAAATTTAACTCATTTGGATTTTGACAAAATAAATGTAGAAACCTCTTACACATTGCTGACAATTGCTCAGAAACAAATATAATTTTTAGAATGTTTAACAATTAAGGAAAAGAAATTTAGAGCATGTTTAATAAATGTCCTGTGCATTGGGCATAATGCAAAATGTGACAGGTTTTGGCGCGTGGAAAAGCAGCACAAAAAAAGTATCTGCTCCTTGGCGCAGTTTCTGAAGTCACGAAAGCAATTTCTTTCAAATAGGGATGGTGACAGATAAAATACTCTGTAAAGCTATGGTTTCCTACAAAAGCGGAGTCATTATTTGGTGGCCGTAATATTACGTTGGATAATGTCACTAAAACGTTGTCTATACGTAAGCCAGATGGCATCGTATCGCCAAGTTCTCTCCCGCGATCGCATTCACTCACAAATGATACTTTACGTATGGTGATCATTTATTATACTGAAATTATTATTTATTTGCATTATTTAAAATCAAGCCACACAAGGAAAATTAATTTGGGAGCGCGTTCACACTTTAATGAATACTAATAAAGTTTTATTATGATAGTAATAGTACCATTGGTTTTGTGTTTGCATTGACTAAAAGTAACTAAAACGAAAGTGAAAATAAGATATTGATTAAACATTATAATAAAGAAATCCTTCCTAAAAAGGATCGCTTCTTATAAATACCTGCTGAGTGCGGAGTTCCGATGCGCTGTAGCTCCCGCTATTCATTCATTGGACACCAACTTTTAATCATTTGCATGTTCTGTCCCAATGTCTTTGTATACGAAATTTCATTACAATCGGGCAACGCCTTCTTGGTGCATCGTTTTTTATTTATTTATTTATTATTATTATTATTTGTTATAGAGTGTGTATAGTTTTCGTCTATATTTTTTAGCAACTGTTATTTTAATCAATGACAAAATGGTCACCTCCTCACTTTCCAAAATAAAGTGTTGTAAGATTATCTTTTTTGGCCAATTCTAATAAATTGATTAATGAGTGAGTGATTCAATGTTGGAGTGAATTAATTATGAATGAATAAGAGAATCAATCAATCAAATTTTCATTCCGTTGTCCCTTTGGTGCCGAAACCTGTTTCTTTGCAACGTATTACATAGGACATTTTCTCTTTTTATATTTAGGCTGCTATAAATATCGCTAAATAGAAGTACAAATAGCAAAAATTGCATGTACGAGGGTGATTCAAAGGAACGTTTCCGTCTGACGTCGCTAGGCACGCGCCAATCATGTATATTTTGGTGTCTGCGTGCTCGGCTTCTCAGTCGGCGTCCAGCCATCACAACGGGAACATTTCCAAGCTGCCCGTTTTTTCGATATTCAAATTTAAAATGTGCGCTGCAATTGAAATTCCCGCCAGTTGTGAGGTGCTGTCTGTGATACGGTTCTTGCTGGCAAAAAACCTAAAATCTATGGAAATTTATCGGCAAGTGTGTGAAGTGTACGGAAACAACGTAATGAATGAAAGTTCAATCCGGAAATGGTGCATTCAGTTTAAACATGGCCGAACTAACGTTCACGGTGAAGAGAAGAGTGGACGCCCTAGCATTGTGACTGACGAACTGGTCCCTAAAGTTGATGAAAAGATTCGTGAAAACCACCGTTTCACAATAACGGAGCTTTCGCTTAGTTTTCCACAAGTTTCATGAAATTTCCTCAAGTTTTCCACATGTTGTTTGAAATTGGCGGCAGAATTCTATATCGAAGGAATTTCAAAGCTTGTCCACCGCTATGATAAATGCTTCAATTTGTTTGGTGACTATGTAGAAAAGTAGAATTTTAGTCGCTCAATAATTTTTTTTTCTTGTACTTAGTTTCTTTTTAATTCCAAAACGTTCCTTACTTTCTGAATAGCCCTCGTATTAAGTGAAATTTTTATTCGTATAATTGTGTTTCTATGTATTATTTTGTTACAAGAATGTATTTTAAGCAACGAATTTTTATTTTTTATTTTTTGTGAGATATAATAATTTGTAGATTAAGTGAAATTTTTATTTTTATAATTGTGTTTGTGTCTGTCATTTTGCTACAAGAACGTATTTTACGCAAAGTTTTTTTTTTTTATTTTTAATTTAGCATAATAATTTATAGATATTTTACTGTGGTGAAAACCTGTGTCGACTAATTTTTTTTTTGAGGATGAAGGTGTATTTCCAAGAGATAATTTGCGATGTTGAGGCTGTACGATATTTGAAAAGAAAAATTCCGAGATATG
This sequence comes from Nephila pilipes, assembly GCA_019974015.1. NCBI lineage: Eukaryota > Metazoa > Arthropoda > Arachnida > Araneae > Nephilidae > Nephila > Nephila pilipes. The sequence goes on from BMAW01055128.1 coordinate 49,437, forward strand.
TCTTAAGAAACGTAAACAAAAATGATCATCCCTAAACAACACAATTCTTCATTTTTTTTTTTTTTTCCGTAAACTATGCTTGACTTTATACCTAGGATCAACACATAAAATAATGACTGAAGTAAAGATAACAGGACTGTAATTACATTCTTCTTCAAAATTCGATAAACAAAGGCAGTATATTTTTTATATAACAGTTCTAAAAAAGCATTAATAAAACTACTCCGATCGGCACTTTTTTCATTGTTTGGAATAAAATTTGTCTTTTTTGACATTTCTTTCTTCCCGGAATAAAAGGGTATTATTATCTAGCTAATATGACATATTTTGAAAAATTTAGGAATAAACATGATATTAAAGCCGGTAGCTCTAAATTTCCAAGAAATAAAAAAAAAGCGAAGTAAGAGATTTGATAGATTTTTTTCACAAATTTTTGTTTGACGTAAACATGTACGTACATGTTTACGTTTACATATTAAGGATGTAAAATGACTCGGAAAAAAATTTTTTTTTGGTAGTTTAAACTTTATTTTTCCTAATGATGGCGTATCCTGTTTTGAGAGTGAAATGATTTATTGCCTGCTTAGAACATATGCCAAATTTATATGCATGAAATGAAAATAACATTATTTTTCAAGATGTATGAAATTCATTCCATTTTACTTGAAAACATTTTTTTCGTAAATGAGAAATTTCTTTTCCTTAGATATTTACATGCAGGAAGAAATTTACAATTATTGAAAATATTGTTTTAAAAATGTATGCAATGGACTCGTCACATGATTCAATGATATTTTATCATGTGTAATTAGAATTGTCTCATAGAAACCATTTATTAATTTTCAATTAAAATAAAATGTAATATTTCTTATTTTTGTCAATATACGTTTTTGAAAACAAAATTATAATAATGATTTTAAAATTCTTATTATAATGAATCGTATTGAAGCATAAATATTATAAAACTCTGGCGTATACTTATACATTCGAAACTATGACGCTAGACAAATAATTTTAAACAAAAATTTTTTATCCAACCGAAATAGAAAGCTAAATAAGAAAACTCAAATTACTTGAAAAATGATGTAGTTAAATGAACTTACGTTTAAGATTTTTAAATTTTGCATGAATGAGGAAAGATTTATTGTTTTCTTTTTGAAATGGTCTATTAATACCTATTTTACTTACACTTGTTTTATTTGAATTAAAAATGTTCCTGTAAAATTTTTTTTCCTGCATCTACTCGCTTAAGTTGTGATTCCTTTTCTTCATTATTTAGTTCAACAGTCACTGCTCCTTTAAATTAAACAGTCAATAAATATTAGACACCAATTGAATAATGCAAGAACAAGATAAAATATTTTATTTATCACTGACGGATGGATAAGGTCATTTTCTCTCAAATCCAACTTAACTCGTCAATTCTAAATTACGATCAACTAATAAGGTCTTAGCTTACCAATTCACCCTCTTCGATCCTAAAAATCAACAGCGATGTTTCAGTACAGCTCACAGTTTTTTTTATCAGCCTGACGTTCACTTCTGTTTCCCATCATTTTTCTTCCAATTCTATTTCATTTATATATCACTATTTTTAATTCAATTCGCTTGACTTTTTTTTTATCTTCATTTCATTTAACTAATCACGCTCTCCTTTATGATTGGGAAGAAATTGTAATTTTATGGAATTCAAATTACAGTAATATCCCTAACGTTGGGGAAAAGAAATTCGCGAATAGCCCAACGTCACAAAGTTACTGAAAAATTATATTTTAAACTTTTCGATGTTGAATTAGAGTTTTTATTTTAAAATTAATGTGGAATTATGTAAGATATAAATGTCTATTGAATAATGTAAAAGGAGCATGAAGCAGTATCCCGATAGAGTTATCACATCCGATAGATAGATATAAAAATTAACGATTTCCAAATAAAGTTTTAGTGTTAAAATATTTTAGAATAATAAAGAACTTCATAATTTATTTTTCTGCTCTTTTCTGAATAATCCGTTCATAAAACTATTAAATAATTATATGTTATTGTGATATTTTTCTTAGAAAAATAGTTTAGATTTTATTTTATGTGGCTAAAATTTCAATCCTATTTAAAGCTAAAACTTATATAAATTATAAAATATATCGATATTTTTTTTTCATATGCAAAACTCAAATGTGTCTAATATATATTTCTGAACAAACGCGAAAAGATATTAAAATGGTAATTTTTCTCTGCAAAATTTTGCTCCATTATTACAATGAAACTCTTCGATATTGTTGCAATCCGATAATATGTTTCAATTTTAAATTGTTCCATGCGGGTGAGTGCATTTTATATTAATCTCCTTTCTGATAATTTTAACTATATTGCTTGACAAAATAATCGTATGCTATAGAGTTTTTTTTTTAAAAAAAAAAGGGTTGAAAGCAGTATGAATTGGGTAATATTTGACGATAAATACATTTATAATATATCTTGACAGTGAAAAAGTGCGTATGAAATTACTTTGCCCGAACCATAATTGATAATAGGGGAAAAAGAACCTTCTTTAGAAATTTGATCATATACTTTTCATTGTAATCCTCTAAACCAATTCTTCCTCTAATATATATACTTTCAAACTTATTTATCGAATCGAGGAAGTAGACATCGCCCAATATCAGTAGACAAATTCTTCCCTAACCAATAAATTCCTAAAATAAATCAGGATACACTGTTCCACAAGAAGCCTGGGCATTCATCACTATTGTCTGGCGATGATGCTGACCAACAAAAAAGAACAGAATGCGGAGAAAGTTACTTCTTATTGTGCGAACACAATTAAATAATTTTCAGTAGGCTTAACAATGGGAGCAGCCATATTGATTTGGGGGAATGATAAAGGCTACCTTAAACATCATACAGGGCGTTATTTTCATGGAAGAAATTTTATAATTATTGAGTGTTCGCTTTCTACCTTCTCGTGAGGAAGGATATCTCTGGTGCGTCTGGCTCAGTTTTCCGGTTTCCCTCATTGTGACAGTTGTGAAGAACGATTTAAGGGATTACGAATGTTGTAGGATCGCAGGTAAGGCTTAACAGTTTTGTTCTGTTCTCAAGTTTTCTGTTCTTTTGTTTGATTTGGATTTTGTGTCCCTAATTTTTTTTCATGTTAACGCCTCCGTTTTTATTGTTCCACCATAAGCATAAACATAAGAATTTTGAAAACGACTTTGGAAATTTACTTATTCTCAGGAAATGTTTTCTTTATGTGGAAATGAAGACATGCTTTTTTTTTCTGCCAAAAGTGTTATAAAAAGTAAGTTCATATATATTTTTCCCATGCATAGAAATATGTTTAGCGTTCATTGCACAATGTATTAGATTTGATGCAGAAAAAAAAATGTTTTTATTGAATGTAACATTGCGTTTGAATACAATTGGATTTTTTGTTTCTAGCGTGAATTCATAGCTCCAATTTAATACTTATACAAACGTAATAATCTTAAATATTTCTCGTTGTGGCATCATATAATAATATAAAAAAAAAAAAAATGCGGAGCAAAGTTTAATATATTTTGGATTTGTAATTTTGTATCTTGGATTATTATCATCTGTTTATTTTGTAAAATTATTTATATTTGAAGTCATTTCTGAAATTTTTATTCGTTTAAACTATTTTTATGTCATAAACCTGACCCTGATTCTTTAACAACATCTTATTCTTTTTTATATTATATATTCACTAGCAATTTAAAATTATGTGACGAAAGGTTTGTTTTTATTGAGGTATTATTTGTAAAATTATTCTTCTACTTTATTTTGAAATGTATAACTTCTAAGGAATCTATTGCTAAAAAGTCTTTTTGGATATCTCTTATTTGGAATTTCGATATGCACTGTTAATAAGTGTATGTTCAATTATATATTCAGTTATAAGTTCAGTTAATTATAATATAGTTTAGTTATGTTTTCAGTTCGGTGTATGCTACTGATAATCAATGTAATCAGTTACATACAGTATATATATTTTTATATATACGGTATTTTTGCACTTTTTTATTAATTCTGACAATAGTTTTTCTATTATTTAATTATTTTGGAAAACTTGTTAATTATCTTCTAAAACGAATTGTTTTTAAATGGAATACTATTTTTCATTGCATTATTAGCTATATGTAATTAATTACATCTACCACAAATTAAAGGGTAAAAGGGATATATTATCAATTTTAATTTTAATTTAAATGGATAAATTTTCATTTGCTGTTTCAGTTGTTTTTATTCCCATTGTTGTTCCGAGCTTAAAAATGGGATTTTAAATCTTTAAAATTGCTTAATTAAACTTTATATAAACATACAAAATGTTTTAAAGTTATTTGATATTAAAAATATTTAAAAAAATATAACGTCTTGTAAAAAATGCTGCTGAAACAGTAAGCAAAATTGCAATTCTCGAAGGAAATGTTCTTTGTTTTTAAACCATTTAATAAATTAAAGAAACAAGGTAAAATATTCGAGTATTGAAATTGAAACTCATTATCTTATTAAACTGTAAGGCCCTGAGTCACCTCATTAATTGTATTATTATTATTCAAAAAGTTACAACTGTGTTCTGAATGTTAATGCACTTATACTCCTGAAGTTAATCTGAAAAAAAAAATGTGTAGATAAAAATATATTGAAACTCGTTATCCCCGTTATTTCTAAATTAAAATTTATTTTGAATTTTACGCTTGAAAGATAAATCATAATTGTTATGAATAAAAATATGTGGTTTGTACATTTTCAACAGTCAAAGAACTTCGAAAATATAGTTATTTTTATTCAATGCTTATATTTCTTCATTTTAGTAATAGCTTGCTATTAAGCATAGAGAAAAATCTGAATTTTCCAAATTTTCCTGTTTTGGAAAAGGACCAATTTAAATGAATATCTCTTTATCATACAACTGATAGTATGCCACTAATTTATATACCATACGGTACGATATTACGATATAAACCAGTTTTAATACATGCATGTGAGATTTAAACCATTTTTAATACACGCTCATAATAAATACTTCCTTAATATTATTTCATTTTAAGATAATGTGTTAACTGTTTAATTATTTATATGTAAAAGATTTAACCGTATATAGGATCAAATACAGAATTAGACAATTTTCTACTCTGTTCACGTTAATCAGATAAATATTAACACTTTTCAGAAATGTTAGAGAGAAATTCTCCGCATTTCCTTCATATTTTATTTTTATTTATTACTATTTTGCTGTTGAACATGATTTTTCATATAAAGAAAAGAAAAACCACTTAAATTATCATACATGTAGCACAAAAAGATTTTAAGCAAAACTGTTTCGAAATTTAAAAAAAAACCACATGCATCACAGTATATTTGTCATCATTATTATTAAGAGTTATAGTGATACATTAAAAAAATAGCCAAATATCTTTCAACAGTTTATTCGCTTCGAATAAGTTATATCGAAACAAGTTAATAATGAGAAGAATTAATTAATCAAATCCTTAACCAAATATTATAATGCATATAAGAGAGACAATTGCAAACAGTAGGTTTGAATTTATTTGTTCCAATTCCAGTAGTCCTAGAGACGGGATCTCAGTCCGGTAAACACGCTTGATATATCGCCTCATAATTTCTCGCATCAATATAGTGTGTCTATCAATCTCGCTTATTCTTCTATTTCCGCCTTTCTTATTCACTACATTTCTACTTAATAATTTATAAAATCGCCGTCATTTCACAATCGAGATTCTGAATTCAAATAACGCAGTAAAATAGCTCCAGAGGCTAATTAAAACGAAATGCGCGTGGGACATCTTTACAAATTAATTTGTAATCCATAAAACTAAAATAGTTGAATGGTTGAATCATATTTAATTCAACAACCATGAAAGTGTTTCTCCCCTCATCAAATTCATTTGTGCCCGATCATTTACTGCTCCTTGTTAAGAATTCAATAACTATCGCAATACCTGATAGAGTTTGCTCTGCCAATTTAAAAAGGCATTGTGTCTGGTTTAAAACAACTAGTTCGTCTCGCCTGAATAGTTTCAACCGCAATGCAAAAATTATTTCTTTTATTCCATTTGCAAAGTGTACCACGAGTTGAGAAGTGTGTAAAAACTGCAATCCATCTCTACGAGTATAACAAACCCGCATTTAAAAACAATGATTAGTAAAAACCACACATACTTTACATAGAGGATAAAAAAAAGGGTCTTTTAGGCATAAAAATCTAAACCTCAGAGAACAACAACAAGAAAATAACGGAAGCGACACACATGTTCCAGATTTGTCCGTAATTACAGTTGAGGCACTGAAAATTAAAAAAATAATAAATAAATAAATTTAACGCGCTTGTCTAACAGGTGAATCGCCACTACATAATAATAGTTATTTTACTTCATCTGCTCTTGGATCAACTACGAGCCTTCCACTCCTGTGTGTATTTTTGCTGCTCAAACGGTTGATACGGTTTTTCTTCGTGGGAAAACATCGTGGCGTTTTTCTTTCGGCGTGAGAAACCGTAATTTGATTCTTTTCAAAATGAATGAAGCTACGTCCATCATATATTGAGGTCATTAATAATATTGCTTGTTCCGTGTGTAAAACTAGCTACAATAATTTAATTTGGATTCTACTGATGAATTTCTTAGGCATGTCTAATATTTTTATAAAGCTGTGCATTAATTCAAAAAAAAAAAAATGTCTATACTACTACAAAAAGTACCGAAGAAAAATGTATATAAACTATTAAGAAATTACCTATTTATTCTTTCTAATTTTTATTACTTATTTACTAAAGCGTTCCGAAGTACAAAAACGTTGCCTATGTTAACAACAAAAAGTATACAAGCAGACGATCTGCCATAAAACTCAATTATTTAATTAAATATTAAAATAAAACATATTAATTATAAATATATTTTATTAATTCAAATATACCTTCAACAAACTAAATTTAATTACTATAATCATAATGTATTTTATTGTCTATCTTTTCAACCTAACACAGCGTATCTTTTACTTTATGTCCATGCATTTTTTGACGCCATTTTTTTAGAAATAACAACATGTTAGCACATATTAAAATAATAGTTCAAAGTATATGTTGCTAAGGCTGTGTTCGCTTAAAGTTCTGAAATACATCCTGAAATTGGAACTGTTTTTCCTTTAGCACAACGCTCGAACCTTAATTTTATATTCTGACTTGGTCATCTTTTAAAAAGCAGCATATTTAATACGATTAATTATTTCTATCCCTTTTTTTATGGCGTAGAATGGGTTCTAAGTTTCGTATCATGTACTGTTACGCTTAATGGGTTTTGAAAGGTACGTTTTCTAATGAAAAAATGGCGCATTTTTGGAAAGTTCCTAAATTTTAAGATTTCTACATCATATTCATCATCAGAGTTGTAAGCGAAATTTTGAGCAGAAATTCTGACCACTTTGAAGAATGAAGGATGGTATAGCTTTGCCGGCCAATGCACATGTTAAAACTTCCGGCATCCCACTTTTCATATTGGGGTGGTGTGAAAGGAGACGGGGGTACACACTCAGGAAATCGTCCTTATCGCTGAAACGTAGCTCATAATTAAGAAGCCCGTTTCTAATGGCCTTCGTGTGTTGCGACGTTAATATACAACCAATCAGTCAAGAATGAAAGAAGAAATTGAAATGAATGAATAAAAAAAGGCAGTGCACTTTTTCCATTCGCTGAATTTTATATCCTAGTGATAAAACACGAGCTGTTGTGCTTCTTTTACAAAAACACGAGTCCCGTACAGCAAATTGTAACAAAATTATCTCACCAATTTTTATGAATAAGAAGGCCTTTTGCTGTCTAAAATGTCTTACATGTTTGGGCCCCATTCGTATACATATAGCAACGATTACGGTCATGGATCTTCAGACGACCCCATTAACACGGTGCTTATCTTTATCTTTAAAGACTCGCTGCCGTATCAGATCATCGAGGCTAATGGTATTAAGAGTAAGACCTAACTAGATAGCGTTGAAGTTGAACAAAAAAGTACTGTGCTTTTATCTGTATTTCTGTCGTTACCTACTAAGCAAATGGATGGACAAAATTATCGATATCAGCGAGTGGAATGCTTAGACATTCTTTATAATCGATAAAGAGGTATTTGTTCTGGCGGGGTATTCTTTATTTTATCCAGTGGAGGTTTTTTTTATTGTCTCGTATGGTATTTATTTTCTTATTCTGTGGTGAAATATTGATGAGTGTACAAGCCTGTAAAGAGCTAATGAAATATCGATTTGAGAACGAAATCAATGCGTGGAAGTTATGAAATTGTTATTATGATAAAAAACAATAATAAAAGAAATATTTCTTTTTGATCCAAGAGCAATTTCATTTTCTTATGTTACAATACTTTTATATTATAGCTAATTTTGTGATGATGTAAGAGAATGTTTATCACCTAAATTTTGTCTTATTTGAAATTTAATTACAAAATATAATTATAAATCTGTTTGTTGCATTGGTAAATTATTATCTTATAACGTACGTAATTTATTCTTTATCAATACGGAAAAATGAATTTGTTTTTCTTTCTATAGAATGCGCACTTCTCATTCTATAATGTGGATACTTTTTTATTTTAAATTGTGTGTTTTATTTTAATTTATACGGATTTTTACTCTAGAAAAAAAATGCATTTTATTCTGTAATATGTGCTTTTTTTCATTTTGTAATATCCAGCTTTTTTATTTAATAATATACATCTTTTTATTCGATAATACACATCTTTTTTTATTCTATAATATGCTGCATTTTTTTTTTCAAAATATACGTTTTCTTAATTCTGTAATAAGTATATTTGTTATTTTAATATCTATCTTTTCTTTATTTTGTTATATGTTTACTTTGGCATTCTATAATATGCATTATTTTTAATCCATGACATGAACATATTTTTATGTGTTGATTGAAACGTAAGTATGAAATTGCACACATTGTATGTAACGATTCTATTAAAATGATATGTATATACAAACTGAAACCTATACAGTGCAATACAACACTAAGAAGTCGAAAAATTTCTTTATTGTTGTTTAATGAGATGGATATTTGGAACATTGAATCGTGATGTTCTAAAATAATAACTTACCAATTACGATAACATGCAATTAAAATTGGTTTTTGAAAAAAATTACTAGTATCATCTTTTGGATTGAAATCATGTATCTCCGGTTATTCTGATTTAAACGATAGCAAATAGTATTGTAACATATGCTGGTTATTAACTGTCGCACTTTCCTTTTTATGTCTTATAATATATAGTCACTACATTACACAGTCAAATGAAGAGGAAGACGTACGAACTAAATCAATTTACTTTTATTCAAGTTATGAATTCTTAAAATTCTCGTGATAACCTACTTTCAATATGGCTATTTTGCCCAAATGCGTCTGAATTATCATTTGTAATAATAAGTAAATTTATTTCTATCTGACTCGATTCGCGATTTTCTCTTCACTAACATTATGGATTTTGTTGTAAATTGATTTGCGCAAAATTGCAATTGCTTCCCTACCAAAATGAAACGTGATTAGATAAATTCGATGAAGACGGAAGTGAAGTGAATTAGAGATATTGTCATATTAATAGAACAGAATTGAAGGAAATGAAGGAAGATGGAGGATATCTGATAGAGATTTATAATTTTTATTGTAATACCTTGTTTAGTTTTGTAGATTGAAGTGAATTTTTGTCATATTAAGAGAAGAATCGGCTGTTTGTATGGAGTGATTGAAACGTAACGAGTGAATTGGTAAACTAAAAATTTATTAGGTGATCCTAACTTAGAATTGACGAGTTAAGTAGGATTCGAGAGAGAACAACCATATCTATCATTAATTGATAAATAAAATATTTTTTCTTGTTTTGTTTTTGAAAGTTCAGTTGGAATCTCGTATTTATTAACTGTTTAAATGAAAAGAACCATGATCATAGAATTGAATAATGAAGGGCAGACGTTACAACTCCTTTACCAATCTCTTCTAAGATCCATCTGATAGTTTCTCAGATTTCAAATGGCTTGTTAGGTTTTCTTACTTAGTTTCACTACTAACAACTAACTTTCAGTCACAATACTAATTTCATCGCAGCTTATATAAGCATCTGATCAAATCAAATCTATTTATTACACTTCGTAATTTCAATCAAATTTGCATGAATCACGTCTCATTTTGTTTGGAGGATTTCATTTCAAGCAATTCAAAAAGAAAAATCCCCATGGTCATTTTTAGAGAAAATATCGTAATAGAGCTCCATGCCACCAATCTTTGTCAACCTTGTTTTTTTTTCAATATTTTTTTTTTCTTTTAAAATGAGTGTTTATAATATTGTCATACCCTGATTCTTCAGATACTTTTAGGCAATTAAACATACTTACAGATATATTTTTAAAGCAGTTTTTCTACTTTTAGACACACTTTTTAAGCTATCGTGGAACCTGAAAATTGTTAGCAATCTACAGTCAAGAGGAAGGTGTTTGTAAAAAACTATAATGACACTTCTTTCCCACAACTACTGTTAAAGAGCTCTACTTCGTAAATGTTTTCAAAATATCGCAGTTTTTCGGGACACACAACTGGTCAATAATTCAACCTCAATTTGAAATTTCACGAAGAATGTCAAACGGTTGGTGTATAAATGGGAGGGGGGAATACGCAACTGCGATTTGAACAATGGGATGTAGTTTTTCTTTTTTCCCTAACTTTTGATGTGTATCAAGATGTATTACATATAATAAGGCTCAACTGTTTTGTGGATATTCAAATGTTTTGCTGTATTTCAGTATTTGATAAAAAAAAAAAATACGGTTCTAAAATGATGCATTGTATTGAAATCTATGAATTATTCAAAATATTTTTTTGTGTGTGTTTTACGAAACGGTACGACCCGGCATGACGTGGGGCAAATGGAACACTACAACATTTTCTTGGTTGAAAATTTTTGACAAAGGTGTAGTCATACGTATCATAGCAGTACGTATTACTCTTGTTGGGAATGAAAAGTAACACTATTCTAGTGTTCGTATGTCTGGTCAGAAAGAATAAAAATTTCGAGAGTTTTTATATTTTTTCTAAATATAGAGATTGTTTTCGTTTAGTTGATTATCTGCTTAGAAGTATTAAATAATTAGTTTTGAAATGTAAATTATGTTTTTAGAAAATGAAGAATATAATTCATATTATCTATAAAAATTACAATCGACTTTTTGCATATTCTAGCAAATTGAGTAATTGAATCAAGGGAAAAATTCGTACGAAAGATGTAAAAGATTTAATATACGATAAAAAAAAAATATATCTCATAATATTGCTTTTTTTGCACTTATATTGGTTCCCCATTTTTTTTAGATTTTAAAAAATTTTCTCTGGTTGAAATCTCATTTCAATTCACTTATGACGCCTTCTTTTAATTTATTTCAGAGGTTCTCTTGTTAAACTTAAATATATAATCAATACTTTATAATTCAAATGAAAAAGTCAGATAAATTTTAAATCAGTTTATTTATTCAAGCTATGAATATTAATACAGTATTATTCTCTTTCTGAATCAACTTTTCCTCAACTCGCCTGAAATACAGTTCGGAATAAGAATTTAAATTCTTCCTTACCTATTCGTTCGAGTGAGAAATATCACTGAGCTTGACAAGTTGAAAGTAAAATCCAAGCCCTTCCCTATCATATGGACTTACACTTACTCCATAAAGGATTTTTATTCAATGTCGGTCTGCAACCTACATTCATTTGTTACACTACAACCTTTATCAACTTTTTTGCCGATTACTAACTTCAGCATTCAATTCTCCGTCGCTTATATATTCATCTCCTCAAATATATTCATTGTACTTTTTAGCTTCAATGTAATCTAAATGAATCACGTTTTCATTTTATTGGGGTGAAGTTTTAGTTTAAACAATTCAAAATAGAAACAATTGCTGAGGTGAAAAATCTCGAATAAAAAATCTTCTTTATGAATAGTTTTTACTGATATTGAGTTCTCGCAGTACCACATGAATTTAGTCGCAAATTTATTCTCTGCCTAAACATAGATCACTGTAATAATTAATTATTTTTAATAAATTACGTGTAACATTTACCTTCTAAGGAAACATTTAGAACAGCAATTCATGGCGTAATTATATTACTTGTCAAATCCTTCCTTACTTCTCTGAAAGTTCACTAAAGGCAGTTCGAGATGTTTAGGATAGTTATTTTTAACCACTTTGCATTGGGTGGAGTTACGTCATCCATAGTGGTCCTAATATTGTTCATGGTGTTATCACTTAATAAGTATATAATATATGACGTTTTTGAGTATATAATCGGCAAGAATTTAATAGGAAGGTACTTCATATGTATATTTTTTCTTGGTATTTGAAATCTAAGAAATACGTGATTAATTATCTTGATTTGATTTTATCATTACAGTTTAATTAATACTGATTCAATTGCTTCAGTCTAGTGTTTCCCGTGATTTATTTCTATTAATTATTACTGTTACGCATCAATTAAATGTTATTGTTATAAACTAATTAACTGTTTTTGTTATTTATTAGTAGGTAAAAATTAACTTTATATTTTCGTTTCACGGAAACAATAATTACATTTAGCTTAAGATGTATTTAATTTAATGATGTATCGTTTGCTTTAATTTTAATGTTTATTTCAACGATTTAAATTTTGAAATCGTTTGTTTTAATTCGTTTTGTTGTTTGTTTTGTCTTTTTGTGTTTGTTGTTTGTTGCATTGCGTTTGTGCTTTAAAGGCTTGTGTATTTTGATTGTGACAAAGATGGAGAGGGAGTAAACAATTTTATAGAAATAATCAATTATTGAAGAAATTTTAAGTTACTCATTAGAGAGAGTACGGGTAATTTTATTTTTTACTTGTAGTGTCATAATAAAATTTATGCGACTTCTTAGAAGTCAACAGTCATATGTAAAAACACACGCAAGAACTTTCAAATTAATTTATATGTGGTGTTATTTGTATCAATTGTTCGCAAATATTTTTCTTAATAGAAGACATTTGACTGAAATCTCTTTTCAAGCTATCAATTTAGACATGTCTACCATATACTCCTTGAATCTTTAATAACCTCCGAAGTGTAAGATAATATAACTAAGCCTATTTTGTCTCTATTGTTTAATACTTTTATAGGATCAATTTTTTTACACCATTGTAATTTGACTGATACGGAAGTGTAGATTACCAAAAGTATTTAAATGGATTATTTGGTGCGACTCTTGAAGTGGATCAACCATTTAGTTAGGTTTGGTTTGAATTGACGATGACCTCGTCAGAACAATTGGTTGTCATTAATGCATTACAACATGGCGTGATCTGAGGTCAGAATTCTGGAATCCTCGCCTGCTGAAGGAATTTAAGAAATCTTTAAGTATATCACTGACTGGTTTCTATTAGATAAACCTTGCAGGATGCTATGGGCTCACAGCTTCTTATTGACTATCGCAAAAATGAATATTTGACTCACACGAGCAGAATTTATTTCCTTTAACTAGTAACAATTCGAGGTTAACACATACTATTAGAAATTTGCCAAAATAACTCCGTTATCGTTTAATAAATTCGACAAAATATGTATGCTATATGAAAAAGGAAAAAGAAACGAGTGATGTGACTTGAGAGTTTATATTTTAGAATGATCTTAAAAAATGGAAAACCTTCTGTCTTATCATCAATCAATGTTACCTTAATGTAAAATATCTTTTTTCAATAATGTTGTACGGCTTTTACTTTTTATTGGCCACCAAAGGAGTTACTGTTTTAGTTAAGCGTAAATTGTAATAGCTCACCTCTTTCTCTTTTCAAGATTTTGTCATGTTTTTGCGTACATGTTTGATGCCTACTTTCATCACCACTGAATTAATTTTCAAAAATATGTCATAATATATTTCTCCTAGTTTTTTTTATTGGATTGCATTAAAACATATACAAAAATTAAGTGTTTTATTTAATTATTTATCGATTACTTACGTCATACGTAATAAGGAATCAAGAAATGACTGAAAGGGAATGAAATTATTCCGAATTTTAAACCAGCTGTGAGGCAACCATTTTTGCTTAAATATTTACGAAATACTTTTTAATTTGGCTTTCTTCTTGGAATGTTTTGGGAGTCAAATGATTTTACTACGAATTTACCATTATTAATCAATAAGGAGCTTGTGTAATAGATTACGTAATATAATAAATTGTATTAAAACAAATTCTATTTAATGCGTTGCAAAGAAAAGAGTCCCTTTGGTGGAGAAAACCTTTCTTCGCGACACATTATTTTGAACATTTCTTTATTATTATTATTTAATTTTGCAAAGAATGATACGGAAAGTAATATCACCACCTTTTTTCTATATTCAACATTAAAATTAAGGCATACAATATACCAAAAAAAAGAATAAATTAAGGAAATTGTTGTTGAAGGGTAAAATTAAAATCATTAATGTCATCTAAAAATACTAATTATATTACAATAAGGGATTTTTTTATGTCATTCAGATAGTCCTTAACACACACACACTCTTTAGCTTATCATTAATTATGTAATTGTAGAAAATTAGTTGACAAAAAGAAAACAGAAAATATCTTCCTTTATAATACCTGTTTGTCCACTCAAACTAAAAAGGATATATATGATCACAAAAGGATATATATTTTGATTTTCGTGTAGATTTCTATTTGCGTATGTAGAACAATATGATAACGATATATGACTCGCGGCCGGTGATTTTCGTCGAGGCGTGGGTTCGAGCTCTGATGCCCCTAAAGATCCGCCATGTTACGTTCGATATGTTACATCTACCGAGGTAGCAAGTACTCTCGTTGGTGGGGTGTGGAAGTTTGAAGACGGAGATGTCAGCTCAGACATCGTTCTCGTCTTTTGAGCTGAGGCGCAAAATTACGAGGTCCATCTCTAATAGCAGTGTGATATTAAGAAGCAATCACAATCACTGATAACTTTGGACTATTTTTACTGTGCAACGAATATAGGACGGCATTTCATAAAATGTAGTTATGCACTTCTATTTCGATTATCTGTAGTACGTGCGTTGTTCTGAAGTGTCCTGAACCTCATACTCAAAGAGAACTTTTTTTTTCAGTAAAATTGGGTTTCACTGCATTCAAGGACAAAATCTTGGAAGTAGAATACGCTCTGGTTTAATCTCAATCGTTTGAAAACTCTTATTGTAAAGCCGTATTGAAATGTGTGTCTTTTTATTCCGAATCCCGCTAGCTGCGAGTTAGATGCGAAATTCGATTTTTTTTTTCTCTATTAAGGAAGCACGCCACACGCGCACTTTATCGGAATAATTCTTTCCCCCTAGAATCATATCATATGCGTACTAATGTGTGCAAGTGGTGTTAGTTTAAAGTGGCAGAACAAAATTCAAAACAGTTGTTTTGGTTCGAAAATTCATG
>BMAW01055131.1:0-14869 GCA_019974015.1 Nephila pilipes
GCTCAATTTCCCATTAATTTCCATATCTAATTCCTTTAACTACGTGGACCTTCATTTATTTCCATAATTCTAAGATTTTCATAATAGAACCTGACTAATGTAACTCAAAAGAAGAAGAAAAAAACCGAATAAACAAGTAGAAAAATCATTTCTGGACCATTTAAAATTTCCCGTCATTTAAATCAGGTGCAATTTCTGGAACTAAATTGCCATGTCTTTTGAAATAAAACTCGTCTTTTTTTTTTCTCTCTCTTTTTATTCTACGTTCTCCCCCCCCCCCCTTTTCATCTGTTTGCTGTAGAAAGAACATTATCTTAGCCGAATCCTCGTTGATATCGTAATTGCTTGCAAGAAATTTACTCTCTTCCGTATTGAGTGCAGTTGTGCGGATACTATAAAAGCTTTCTGCTTTGGATCTGAGCCAAATTGACCGTTTAAGATACTCGCAGTGTCTATTCTTCGGGCATGGAAAACTTTTCTACGATTTTTCCTCCAGAAAAATACTCTCCGGGAGATACATTAAAATTTGGCGCTTTTGCGTTTTTAAAGAAAAGAAAAGACACAATCGATTTTAAAGTTCTGCATAGTACCGTCAGATGCAATAATGTATGTTTCTAGATATTTTTAAAGTATGTTCAAGTGGAAGGATGATATTTTTCTTTCATGTTATTTACATTGTAAAAAAAAAAATCGGACGCAATTAGATGTTCCTTTCAAATAAGAATAAAATAAAGATTTTCGTTTGAATATTCAAATTTCTCATTCCATTAATTCATTTCCATATTATTTTTTTTTCTATAAAAGTTTATTTTAAATAGTGAATAAAAGAAATTTTAAAATATAATGATTTCAATAATTATGTTAAGCTTTTGTGAGCTACTAACAATTGGGGGTATTGGAAAATTTCGTAAGGATACCATTAACATTTATAAATCACTGCTCTTATAAATATCGGAAGCGGAAAAACCGCACAATAATTTGATGACATTTTAGAATATTCTCAAAACTTCTTTAAAATAGAAACATAGGAAGAAGGCATTTTCAAAATTTTGAACATAATGATCCATAAAAGTCTTGATAAACATATACATAAAAAAATTGAGGATGATTTTTGATGAAGACGATTTTAATAATAAAATAATTATAAATTAACTATTTTATTTCTAAAATTACACATGATGAAGACGATTTTAGAAATAACATATTTAATTTATAGTAAAAAAGCAATAATTTTTTTTTATTTCTAATAATATGCATTTCGTTGAGTGTATTACTATTTCCTTTTTTTCAAATATGGGGAGGAAAAATTATGGACCACTTATTATTTTCCAGACCAAATATGTTTGATTAAATATTTATAAATTGAATTTAAAATGGAAATATTTTAATAAAATTTTAAAAAAATTATACCCGCTATCAAACTATATGTTTGAAAATTCTAGTTGCGCAATATGTATTTATGAAAAGTTATGAAATTCTCAAGGTAAATGAGGTGTATTAGAGAAACTATTTTCTGCACTCCGAATTAGTACCTTAAGCACAAAATCTTTGGTTTACATGTAAGATAATTCAATTGTGAGAGTTAAAATACTACACCTTCCTAATTAAGATATAGATTAGTATTTATCACAAGTTTTCTAATTCACACAATAATAACAACTAATCGTTTAAATAAGAAAATAAAATATTTCGAAAAATTTAATCGAAGTGAATAAATAATTGGTGAATGTATTTCAAAAAAATAACAGCCGTGGGAACTTGAACATATAATTAATATATTTTAGACTTATAAATGCATTAAAGTTTTATCTTATGTGTAAAAATAAGGTTATAATTGAAAATGAAGCTATTATAATTATTGCACTTCAAATCTGTATTTTTAGTCTCATTTTATAATTTTCATGTTTATTTATTTGTTTATTTGATGCATATTTACCAGCAAAACACCTGATTCCTAGCTTGAAATTAGACAATATAATTTCAGCTTACGATTTACCCGTTAAGAATGAGGTAACAAGTCAATTGCAAAGTCCCCGGCCTGACAAATAGATGGAGCTACTAGAATTAAATCCATATGTTTTTTACTTAGCTCTAACACTCAAAAGATGCGTGTATAAATTTGACTGCTGTCGGATCATTAGTTTGTGAATTATAGCATTTTGAGTGAAGCAAATTTTGTTACTGCGAAAAAAATGGATAAAAAGGAATTTCGCGTGTTGATAATATATTGCTTTTTAAAGGGAAAAAATACAGTTGAAGCAAAAACTTGACTTGATGCCGAGTTTCCGGACACTGCCCCAGGAAAATCAACCATCAAGGATTGGTATGCTAATTTTAGACGTGGTGAAATGAGCATTGAACACGGTGAACGCCCAAAAGAGGTTGTTACAAAGAAAACATTAAAAAAATTCACAAAATGATTTTGAATGATCGTCAATTGAAATTGAATGAAATAGCAGACACTCTAAAGATATCAACTGAACGTGTACATCATATCATTCACGAATATTTGGGTATGAGAAAGCTCTGTGAAAAGTGGGGGCCGCGCGAGCTCACTTTTGACCAAAAACAACGACGAGTTGATGATTCGGAGCAGTGTTTGAAGATGATCAAGCATAATAAACCCGAGTTTTTGCATCGATATGTGACAATGGATGAAACATGGCTCCATCATTTCACTCCGAAGTCCAATCGACAGTCATCCGAGTGGACTGCACATGATGAACCCGCTCCAAAGCGTGGGAAAACGCAACAGTCGGCTGGCAAGGTTAAGGCGTCTGTATTTTGGGATGCGCATGGAATAATTTTCATTGACTACCTTGAAAAAGGAAGACCATTAATAGCGACTATTACATAGCGTTATTGGACCGTTTGAAGGACGAAATCGCCGAAAAACGGCCGCATTTGAAGAAAAAGAAAGTGCCGCTTCACCAAGACAATGCACCGTGTCACAAGTCAGTGAAAACGGTGGCAAAATTCCATGAATTGGGCTTCGAATTGCTTCTTCATCCACCGTATTCTCCAGATCTGGCCCCCATCGACTATTTCCTGTTCTCAAATCTCAAAAGAATGCTCGTTGGGAAGAAAATTTCGTCGAATCAAGAGGTGATCGCCGAAACTGAGGCCTATTTTGAAGCAAAGGACAAATCGTACTACAAAAAAAATGGTATCGAAAAGGTGGTGGGTTGCTATAATCAGTGTATCACCCTTGAAGGGAATTATGTTGAATAAAAAAAAAACTAAATTTGCCAAAAAAATGTGTTTTACTATGGTAGGCCGGGGACCTTTCAATTGACCTTTTTCTTCTCAAGTACCGCAGGGTCAATTCCTTTTACTATTTAGTCTAACCTGATATCACTTTTGAGAACTAATCATTGAATAACGATTACTGCCACTCACTCTATTTTCTAACTAATTAGTATCAACAACTTTTCATTTTCATCCATCACCTATTCCTTTCAAACCTATTTCGTTTCCATATCACTATCTTCAATATAAATCATTATACTTCTTATTTTAATTCAATTAGCTCAGATCACGTTTCATTTGTTTTGAAAAGAATTTGAATTTTATGCAATTCAAATTACAAAATGCCTTAAGGTTTTCAAAGAGAATATCACGAGAAAAGATATGCCACAATTTTAATCAAAAGGCAATTAAATGGATTTTACCGTGCATATGTTATAAACACACTTTCAAACGAAACACTTAGTTTTGATAATTTAACATTGTAGATTCAATATATTTTGAAGAACTTTTGGTATTTTTGAAGTATGTAATCCACGTAAGCATGTGATTGGGGCTGTAATCTTCTTGGGAAAATGTTTAAGATAGATTAATTTATTATCTAAAAAAATAATAACACTTCATGCAACATTTATGCGCAAATTTCGTAAGAAAAGCTATTTCATTGACAATGTTAACATTTTTGTCCTGCATAACGTAGCCAAACCTTCATTAAAGTATAACTTTTTAAAGAACGAAATAAAAAAAGAAAAATCTCATTATATGTCTTTATGTTAAAATACAATACATTCAATATATATATATATATATATATGTGTGTGTGTGTGTGAAACTACTTTCATTGATAACCTTATTAAGTGACTCTAGTGGAACTCGAAATAAATATTTCAAATACAAAGTTCAACATTTCTAACAAATATGGATTATAATATGAAAAGACAAATGCAAGAAAATTAGTGGTTAAAAGAACCGCAATGAATTGTAAAAGCAAAAAAAAAAAGTTCCTTTCAAAGTGTTGCAAATAACAGGTTAGCCACCACAGGTACTAAATTTTTAACCATTATTAAATTATTGGATGTAATTAAATAATAATAAATATAATAATATAATAAAATTAAAGTAATTGATAATATTAGTACAAAATATAAATTTTATCGATTGATTGATTCATTTATTTATTCAATTACTTTTCTCTCACTCGGTAACTCATCCATTCCCTCACATATTCACAGATTCACTAACTGATTCATTTATTAAAATGCATATTCAAAAACACGCTTTTTTGGAAAAAACTAGGTGACCATTTTGTCGTTTACTAAGTAAATAGTCCGTTTGGTGCCTAAAAGAACACATTCCTAACATTTAATCTTTTACTCAGAAAAATAAATAAATTAATTTTATTGTGAAAATGTTTTATCATAATGTGAACACTAAAAAAAAAACCTTAGGAAAAAAACTTTAAAAATTATTCGAGAGTTAGATACTGAGTTTGAAATAATGTTTGATTTTATAGAGGTTATGAATTTTTATTTTCATTTCAATTATTTAAAAAAAAATGAAGGCTTAAAATTCTAGTTTTCTATGTAAAATAACCCTAATTTTATAATAGTTTCTCACTGCTGTTTTATTTTATTTTAAATTTATTTTGTAATTTAATTTATATATATATGTGCTATTAATCTTTTAAAGTAAAAGGCTTTAAAAATTAGCTTAAAATTGTCAATATTACAATAGCGAGAAATTAAAAGTAAAAAGTCAAAGTACTTCCATTTCTTTAGAGTAGAAATTATTATTCAAACCTTATATTTTCGGTTTTGATCTTAAATGCACAAATATCGAAATATGTCAGTTTTTAATTTTATTACATGGAATGCCTATTTAAATAACATTTAATTAGTTTTTTTATATAATGCATCGTTTTTCTTTGATAAAAAGATAAAGAAAATTAAGAAAAAACTATTAAAATATTACAAACATATTTAAAAAAAACCGCTGAATTCTCTTAATTTATGTATGTTACATTCTCATATATAAAAAGTTAAGCTGATATCATTAGAACAAATATTCGACTTAATGCAATGAGTCATTGCCACTTATTCTGATTTAAATAAATAGTCTTAATGCATCTCAATATTTTAAAAGAGTTCATTTCAACAATTACAGAAATACATTTAAAATATTACCTTATTATTATTTATGAGAAAAGAATACATTATAAGGAAATGAAATAAAACATTGAAAACGTACATTACTAATTTTAAACTTATTTACTTTGAAACTATATTTTAGACATGTGGTAAGAAGTAGGAGCATAAAAATGTATCTTCATTTACAATAAAAGTTCTCATTTCAACAAGTTGAAATTGGTATAAATATTTAATTATGAAATAGTAGTAAATTATTTGTAACGTATATTTCTGAAACATATATTACAGATGCGGTTTTTTTTTAAAAAAACTGGGAAATTGCCGTTTTAACTTGCTTGTTTAGAGATGTATTCAAATTCTGACTGTTCTAGACATATTCCCCCCCCCAAAAAAAAATAAATAAATAAATAAATAAAAAGATGGAAATTATTTTAACTCTCAAAGAAATTATTAAACTGTTTATGTGTTAAAAATGATTTTAAAATTTAGAACTTTTACATCATTTAGCATGTTTTTCCTAATTTAACTTATATCACAACCATTTATTATTTTACTTTTAAAATATTAAAACAACAAAATGAACTTTTGTGGCGAAAATGCACAATGGGTTAAAAAATAAAGCGGAGTACTTTTACTCTATTTCTAGTTTCATACATTTTGTGATAAGTCGATCATTAGTTAACATATGTAACTTAGTATATGGTACCCGAAAATAAAATAAAAGTACGTTATGTTGTTTTTCAATTCAAAGTCTTAGAATTTTTAGATATCATTACATGACATTTTGTTCCAAAATATTTCAGAGCATATATTTTTAAATTAAATAAAAAAGAATTTTGTAAGAAAAATCTTTTTTGCCTAGACTTGTATTTAAATATTTTAGATTACTGAGAGGAACTATTTACTGCTTAGGAATTACTACGCAGCTTAAAAGCCATCAAATTTAGTTATACTTATTACTACATCTTATACAACTATTGTATCATTAACAATGGAAATATACTGCTCATTGAATAATGGTCATTTCCCTCTTCTTTCATTCATCGAGCAGAACAAGTATGGGGTTATTTTCTCGTTTTCATTCTCTCGATCTACTTCCGTTACTTCTGGCATCTTGCTTGTGTTAATTTCTCTCTTACATCCTACACTCTAGAAGGGGGTTCTTCTGCTGAGCACCTGCAGTTCCAGGGATTCTCTAGATGGAGAAAGGTGTCATCCCTAATGCAACATTCTGAGTAGGATACGGGGAAGCAGACCTCACTCCCACAGTAATATTTATTTTTAGATTTTTATGTACCCTTGCTTCTAATTCATTATTTGTATTAAAATCTTTTGAAGTATTCAAGGAAATATATCGTGCAATTGAAGTTGGAATCTCATTTATTTCAATACCATAGAGTTCTTTGTTTATAGTCCTGTACCTGAAACACTGTTGCCCATAGTTTTGTAAAATTAATTTTTTCGACTAAACTTCATATGAAATCGAATCCATAAAGATAAAATTTATTTCAGATGTCCAATAAAACCTATTAACATATTCATGAATAAATCTAGTAAAGTAATAATTTATTTCTAATTGAATGTATATAATTAACACTGAAAACTTTATTGAACTCCCGTGAGATGAATTACTAACATTATAAAAGGTTTGTATTTGTTTCTTTTTGTTTGTTACATGTTTTATATTACAGAAAATACCACATAATTATAGCCTAAATTTACATAGCTATAAAAAAATGTGGACAACAAAAAACAGAAAAGAATAAATCATCCAAATAACAATTAATAATAGAAATTGAAGGTTCTGAGAAAGAGCGGGATTTTATTACTCTTATTTTTATAAAATTATATTTATTGGATATCATTGATAGGAAATTTCTTACGCTTGAATCATAGTGTGCAATTATGTTACGTTACTAATGATTCGAATTCTATTTAACAGTTAACAGTTTTATGAACGGTGGAATGATAATTAATATTGCCATCTAAAAAGCAAACCAAACATTATTAATTGCATTGAAAATCTAAGTAATATCAAATATTACAGTTGCAAATAATGAAGAGTTAAACTATGTGCAATCTGAATTCCAGAAATCAGGAGAAAATACTAAAATAATGAATTAAGTACAATTTTTCATTTCTGTACCTAATCTCTTACTATAACTGTGGTATTACATTTCTGCATAGTAATTAGGTGTATGTATCATGTATAAAATTAGGAATTCATCTATTTTTTTTAAAACTTTTTATGACTTTATTATCTCTTATTTTATTGTCTTCTTCATTCAAATAAGTTTTACGTCATTTTATTACTAACCCACCAAAATTAGTTTTAAAAAAAAAAAAAAAAAAAAAAAAAAAAGAAAAACTCTAATCACACACATAGCATAGAAAAAACATGAGTCAGAAATGAATTAACAATTTTAAATTAAAAACTTTAAAATTAAATTAATTTGCAATAATACTTCTAATTTCTTAGATTTCTTGGCAGAGACTATAAAATAAAAGATGTGCTGTCTTAATTGTTTACTAAAATAAATAGAAATTTTCCACCCAAGCTCTTATTTTATACACATTTTCTTCATTATAAATCAATATATACATTTTTTATTACAAATCAATTTCACATAATATATTTTTGGAATTTTTTTAGCATGAGTTTCTTACCTATACGTTTTGAATCCGAATGTTTCCATCTGGATTTATTTTCCATTGTATATTTTCAGCAGAATATTAAAATTTTCTTCATAAATACTAAGCATTATTCCTAACATTTTGAACAACAATTGGGTTTCCATGCATAACAATAAATTACTCAGTCTACCATTTTCATTTTGATTTTATTGTTTTTATTTGTTCGTATTGAGTAGAAAAGCGCCATCTTGCGTTGCAAAATGAAAAGTGACGGAAACTAAGATACATTAATATTCCTTAATGCATTTTCATATTTCCCTTTCCTTTCGCTCTATCCCATCTACGTGGAATTTTTGAGTTATTCTTCTAATAAAGTGGTAAATAAATTATTCGAGAAAGTGAAAATAAATGGAAATGAAAAATTGAAATAACATTTGTAGAATAAGATTAGAAATGAAATGCTATTAGTAGTATTTGCTCACTAAAAGAACTGTACCTTTATGAAACATCACTAATATGCTAAAGGAAAGAAGTGTACTTAAGAAAAGAAAAAGTAATTTATATCTAAAATTATCATTTCTTTGTGCGTGATTAATAATACAGTGTCATGTCGCTATTTATTCTCAGAGATCTGTTAGTTTGCTTTATGTACGAAAAAGATGTATGAAAAGTAGAGTAGTAATTTTATTATATTTCATAAAAATGTAATAATTCCTTATAAAAATGCAATTAAGACTTTTTTGTTCAGTTTTGAAATTATTGCGAAGCAGCAATTTCATTAAAAAGTAATACAACGTAAGAAACTTAATTTTTTTCCTAAGTTCATTATGAAATGGAACAAAATGATGCATAAAATGGTACATAACAAAATTATGCTTAATTTATATTCAATCAGTGGTACCTGGCGAATATTTGGGAATAATACAATTTTTTTTGCAGCATTTAGATCAATTTCAAAAATACTAATGTCAAAAGTATAAGTGCATCTTATAATATTAATAAGGTATATTTTAAGTATTTCTCCTTTTCAATAGTATCAATATACCTATCCATATTTTAAGAGCAAATATAAAACCTGATCATGGATTCTTAATTTTTATGCACACACACACACACACACACACACACACACACACACATATACATATATGCAAAAAAAAAAAAAAAAAAATAAAAAAGCTTTTTTAAAATTTCTGCAATATTTAATGTAAAAGTAACAATGCAGTGACGGTAATTCAAACCATTGAAGTACTCCCGTCGTAAAACAAAATTTAAACCTACAAAGAACAGTCAGATTGAAATGATATTTGAATGTAAGTTAGTACTTACATTCAAGAAAGCTGATTGAAAACTGACTGTAGATATGACAAAATTTATTGGTCAAAATGCAAGATATTTATTATAGAATATTGGACCACCATCATTTCTAATGCATTTTACCCCACATCGTTGCATGGAGTTGTAGACGCAACATGACGGTGAAGTCACTCAACTGATCTCACGCTGAATTGATGTTTAGACTGTAGATATTGCAATTTGTTTGGAGATGTGATGTATTAACAGATCGGCCTTTAGTATATAAGTTTTCAATGGGTGACATGTTTGGCGATGTTTCTAGTCACAGCATAGTTACTATTGAGGCGAGACAAGCTCTTCAGATGAAATTGGTATGAACACGAGCATTGTCTTGTTGAACCAGATGACCGGGATGGACGATCTTAAAAGGAAGCGCCACCGGCCAAAATGCATACTCTAACTTACCTTTGGGGTGTCAAAGTTTCTCTGATGAAGACTAGTGGTGATCAAGCTCCATTTGAAATCATATCCCAAATCCATATTCCTTACTTTCTGAATGCTCGACGAGTGATAATTAATTATCCATTGGGACACTCACTACATTGTGTTCACATACGTGTTCGATTATCATCTTTACCACGACAAAAGCACCACTCATAACAAAAACAACACCCTGCTGTTCCACATGTTGCTCTTTCATGCCTCTGCTATTGCTGTGTCAGAAGCTTACTCCGTAATAATCTCCGTGCAATCATTCCACAAGCATACAGCTAGCTGCTATTGGTAAGGGCCTTTGCTGTACGATGTAAAGAAGACATCACTGTTCGTATAATGAGGAGAATTGAGGCAGTTGGTGTTCTTCGCTTTTGCTGAAAAATCCTTCTATCTTTCCTACTTGTAGTTTGTATAAGCATCTCTGAGCCTATTTGTCGTGAGCGATAACTAGTAACAAATCCGCCAACAGCTTGAAACAATAACAGCTGCGCTACCCCCGTGAAGTTCAATCTACGGAATGATCATCAGTTCCTATACAGTTTTATGATGTAATCTTTCTCAAAGATTTCATACTGTTCAAATGACCCTCCATTGTTTCGCAAAGACATTCTACATTTCAAAGCGATAAATTATACCCCAACACTACTTAGAATAAGAATTTTACTCTGTGGATTAACTTTCTAAAGGCTCTTTAGTGGAAGAACATTTGAAAGTCACATGTTTTCTTACATCATTAGTGACCAAACAGCCAACTATTTAATCATCTGCATATAAAGTATTAAAATATAATTTTCCGAAAAACCTATATTTGATAAAAAGGGGAAATTTATTCATCACTTATGCATCCATTTTAGAGAGCAGCATTTATTCAGCAACCCAATAATATGTTTTTCTAGTTTGTTAGATTATTATATAAGAACATTTTTTTACGATTGTAAAACTTACTTAGCTTGTTATGATCGATTTATCTTGTAAAAATGTTAAATAGCAAGTAATGTTGATGTTATATGTTGGCATAAGTTATCATCCCATTTTATAATATTGAAAGCATACAACAGTAAGTAAAATAATAGTTCAATAAATAATTAAGTTAGGAGGTCTATGAAGATAGCTTAGCCATTTCCTTAATTAAAAGACATATCTAACAAATAATAACCGAATGTAACAGCAAAATAAAGAAAAAAACTTTTGAAAAATAAAATATTTTCTATACTACAATATATTTCTAAAAAAACTTCTGTTAGTAACCATTCTCATGTTTCACAAAATTTATTTAGCAGAGTTTTAAGAGAAGAAATAATCTTTTTTTTAAAATGAAATCATTTAAATTTTAATTACTTGTGAATAGAATTTTTAAATCAGATTTTAAATCAGCAGATATTTAATTTAATTAATTAAAGATTAGTTTTATGGATAAGAGTAATTATAAAATTGGAAGTACATTTCATATATAAAAGTAAAAATAAACGAGAAATATTAAATAAAAAATAATTTCTTATGATAAGTATTTGAAATATTTTACAATATTGCTATCAATTCTTTTAAAATTAGTATTATCATATGTGATAACAATGACTTATCGGGTATAAATAATGCTTACACATTTTCTTAAAAAATCTGTGTTTCCTTAAAAGAAATGAAAATGAAATGTATCTTGTATTGTGTTTATAAGTCTTACTGTGCTTCCATTCACTTTTATCAATTTATCTAATTTATTTTTATATAATCCTTTAATAAAAGAAACCTCAAGCAATTTCGTATATCACTTACACTTACATAGATATCAACCATTTTCAGAAAATGAAAACTTTTATACTTACTTGTCTGAACAACGCGAAAAAAATCTTTATTATAACTCTCAGTCTAAATTACTCTTATCACTCTAAACACCCTCATTTGAGTAAATATTTTACCAAACAACACACAAAAGTCTTTCCACTTATCACAGATTGAACCTATCCAAATTGTTTTCTAAACAGTTATTCTCGTCAGTATTTTGCTTTATTATATAATGCAAACCCTTTTAAGTGATAACGACTAACACAGGAAGCGATAATGTTTCTCCATTACAGCCTTCTCTCGAGATAATTATATGCCATCCAATGGAAATGATCCAATAGCAGAAGAGAGGGAGATATATCTATATACTCATAGTACGAGTTTGAAAAAGAAGATTTCTTTAATTTCTTCGCACCAGCCCCACCATCCGAGCGAAAAAAAAACTCATGATAACAATAACAACATATATAAAAAAGGCAAAGAAACTTTCTTCGAACTCCAGATAGCCTCCGAAAATAATAACAATAAGGGTTTGGGAAGAAAAGTGATAAAAAAAATAAATCCACTCGCTTTCGATAAAGGTTGACGTAGTACATGGTTCTTGCAAAGAGAAGGTAGAAGAGAAGATGGTCGCTCCGGTTTGCTATCAGTTCAATTACGTGAAGGACCAAATTGATTCCGCGGTCATTTTTGTAATGACTTCTTCGGGAAAATTTGATCTCTTTTTATTTTTCTCTTCGTCTACCCTTCCTATCGTGATATCTGGGAAGTGTTATTAGTGATCAGGTGGAAGTGATGAAGTTAGTGGCAAGTAAATGCCTGCAAGGAATCATTCTTTTTCGCCCTAAAGTAAATAATGTTTTCCCAACATATCGGGCAATATTGGATAATATTGATAGCATTCTTTTGTAATTTTAGTTTACAGGAGGGGCAGTTGCAATATGTCGGATAACATAACTTCAAAATGGCCGATTTTCGTAGGAAATAAAATGAATAATCTGAATGTATTCAAGGAGGGAAAGACATAACTAATTTTCTTTTTGAAGATGCGCATGTACATATTTTATTTAAATATGAATACTTATTTCTTCAAATGCCTGTTGAAGAGTTAAAAAGATGAAAACACTAGATATATCGAACTATACAATGGAATGAAGATGCATTCAGTTTTTTTAAAGGAAATATTTAAAGTAAAGAATTTTTTCAAGTATTCCAAACATTTTTTTATGTATGACATTTTTATAAACGCATTCTAAAGTATAATGAGAGTTTCCAATTGCCTTAACGTAAAAACTTATGTAGTATGTTTCGAAAATTTCTCAAATTATGTTCTGTTTCAGAACAAATTTCATTCCGACAATTGAAAAAATACTCATCTACATATAAGAACATTTTTCTTTAATTATTTAAAAAAAAAAAATCAGGACACTCTTAGTTAAAATAAAGTTGATTACAATGATTACGTTTTGATTACAGTTGCAATGTATTCATGCTCTTGGAATTAAATATTTATATAGAATTGGAATTTTAAAAATTTAAATGACAAATTTTCCTTTTTCTTAAATTAATAAGATATGTAGTGTTTTTATTAAAACGATACAAAGTATGAATAAAGCAAATAAAATATTTATTCATGCAAAAATAGAATCATTTTGTTTAATAATACGTCCTATTTCAAAAGAAATTGATTGTCTATGACAGGGAATAATCACTCATTTATGTTTAAGAACATTTTTCTTTAATTGCTTTAAGATTTTTTTTTTCAAGAAACGCTTTCCTAAAATAAAGGATAATAACATTAACTACTGTTTAATGACTGTGAAAATGTATCATGATATTTCCATGCTCTAGAAAATAAATATTTAAATAAATTTGGAATTTTATGCAATTCAAATTACAAAAAGTCCCCAAGGATAGAGAAGTAAAAAATTGAATTAGGGTAATGTCACAAAGGTTACAGTATATTTTTACAACACAGAAATGCTTTACATTAATAGACTACTACAAAATATTATTACAAACAACACAAGTCACAAGAATAAAAATGTTACAATAGTACCAATGATATATTATATGAATAGAAGGTACTAAAATATCACAATTAGAAAAACCTTATAGAGCAAAGAGTGGGCATTTTTTATTAGGTTTTCTTTTACTCACATTGTAGCTTTGTCTGGGCCAAAACTTTAACAGATTTTTTTTTTCACATTTTAAAGCCCTAATTTGAGCTGGAATTTTTTTTTATACACGATTGTTTTGGTTCACAATACGGTAACTTTATTATAATAAATAAAAATTAATTGATTGAAACTAATTATTTAAAGAATTAAATGTTACGGCACGTTTCTCGCCAAGTCGCCAAATCCGCCGTTTAATAATTTAACTTTTGCTTTAGTTTTAATCACATTTAGCTGAATCGATTAATATAACGCTTACTTGAGCTAAAAGATTAAACAAGTATTTATTTTAGATGATAAATTTAATAAGCGTCAAATAATTAAATAAATTATTATAACTAATTATTGAACAAATTTAATTTGACTCAACATTCCCTTTTGCTCATAAAATTTAAGTTAAGAAAAATTATGTTACACAAAGTATTAAGTTTGAAAGAAAATCCATGTTCAAAGAACTCTTTTTTTTTATCGGTGTTATTTATGTGCTTTTCTTACGTGAATGCTGCTAAATGTCTCAGGATTATCTCGTTTTGTATCAGCACAAATAAGAAAGTTCCTATTTATATCCTTTCCACAAGGATTATGTTTCTGTTTCTTTCTATTAACTTCTATTTCTACTTAAACTAGCTCTGAAATAGTTTCGAACGAAGATAATTCTAAAACAAAGAGGAGTTAAACTATTTTCCACCATAGTTTCTTGTGGACAAAATTAGCGCGGGCCACACTATATGTATTTATAGTAGCAGAAATTATTTTCTTTCTATACCTTCGTAGCAAGAGCATTTTTCCTTGAAATTTGTGTCATAGCGTTTATGTTATTCACAGAGAATTTTCATGTCATATAAAAGGAGAGCCATAACTTGTTTCACGGTTTCTTGTCGGCAAGTGGTGCAGCTAATATGCAAAAAAGATATCTTTGAATAGGTGCTCAATAAAATTACTCAGGGTTCGAAAATGTATAATTTAGTTTCTTTTCACACAGTTAATTAGTAAACTTAATCTTGTCAATGTTCAAAACAATTGTTTTATTTCAGTTATTGTTAGTGAAGAAACTTAATATTTTTATTCAAATAAAATAATATATATATATATATA
>BMAW01055131.1:14969-34303 GCA_019974015.1 Nephila pilipes
ATATATATATATATATATATATATATATATATATATATATAAAACTACCTTTTAAGACTTAAAAAAATGTTTGATAGATTTATGTAGTACTATATATATATATATACGAGGCATGTTTTTTAAGTAAGTACCGTTTTGAAATTAAAAAAAAGACGTGCAAAGATATCGCAATAATTTTATTTTTACATGAATGCCTGTACCTTAATCTACTTTTCTACATAATTTCCGTGAATATTGAGGCACTTGTCATAACGTGGCACCAGTTTTTGAATACCCTCCTCATAAAATTCTGCCGCCTGACCACTGTCTTAATCACTGTATCACAAATGTTTTGACTTCATTATCGTCTTGAAGACGCTGACCTTCAAGTGCAGGAACAAATGGTAGTCGCTGGGCGCCAGATCAGGGCTGTATAGAGGATGATCTAGAGTTTCCCATTTAAAAGATTTGATGAGATCTTTGGTCCGATTAGCCACATGTGGACGGGCATTGTCATGCAGCAAAACGATACCCTTACTCAACTTGCCACGTCTTTTGTTCTGGATTGCACGACGCAGATTGTTCAATGTCTCACAATAAGACGCTGCATTGATTGTCTCATTACGAGGCAGAAACTCCACTAGCAATACTCCTTTTCTGTCCCAAAAAACTGTGCACATGATTTTCCGGGCAGAAATTGTTTGCTTAAACTTCACTCTTATGGGTGAAGATGAATGTCGCCATTCCATGGATTGTT
Source organism: Nephila pilipes (assembly GCA_019974015.1). NCBI lineage: Eukaryota > Metazoa > Arthropoda > Arachnida > Araneae > Nephilidae > Nephila > Nephila pilipes. The sequence continues at coordinate 15,706 of BMAW01055131.1, forward strand.
GTTTCGATTCTGGTGTGACGTAGGCCACCCATGTTTCGTCACCAGTAACAATTTGGTCTAAAAAATCTTCACCTTCATTGCGGTACCGCTCAAGGAAAGTCAATGCACTGCCTAAACGTTGGGTTTTGTGCAAATCCATCAACATTTTTGGAACCCAACGTGAACATAATTTCCGGTAATTCAAGTTCTCGGTCACAATGCGATACAAAACACTACGAGAAAATTGAGGAAAGCAGTCGGACAATGATGAAATTGTAAAGCGTCTGTTTTCTCTCACCTTTTCGTCCACTTTCTGCACCAAATCTTCATTAACGACCGAAGGACGCCCACTCCGTTCTTCATCATGCACATTTGTGCGGCCATCTTCAAATGCTCTCACCCATTTCCTTACCATTCCATCACTCATAATGTTTTGTCCGTAAACTTCACAGATCTCACGTTGAATATCGATCGGTTTTACGCCTTTAGCACTAAGATATCATATAACAGCCCGTACTTCACAATCAGCGGGACTCACGATTGTCGGAGGCATCTTAAACACTCAGTAAACAACGTATACAATGAAGAATCAGACTGTAATGGCGACAGTGCGTAGACAAGAGATGTAGGTAGCCAGCGAGCATGCGCGGAACGCCGACCGGAGCGCTGCGGCGGCGGAATCGCAAAACGGTACTTACTTAAAAAACATACCTCGTATAATACTACATAAATCTATCAAACATTTTTTTTAAGTCTTAAAAGGTAGTTTCGCTTTTGCATGCAAAAAATGTTGCTCATCTTAGTTGCTATATGATTAAAGCTATCTTCACGTAATTGTTTACAACACTATCTGAACTTTGAGATATTTGTTTTAGTAAGAAAATGTTTGAAATAGTTTTTTTATGTTCCGTATTCACTATCTTTTACAAAGCAGAGTATTTTTTGTAAAAAATGTTCCATGTTTCGTCGTTTGTACTGTAATCCTAAAAGGGGTTTGATCTTTATATATTCAAGTCGTAAATTATGTGCTTTTCGAATATTTTTAAATTATATGTGTATTGTACTGTAAACGGATGTAAGTATTATAATTTGGCAAACTTTTTTAAAAGTTGGAACAGTTTTATGTTTGGAAATGTGTTCTAAATTTTGACATTAAGCAATTCAGACCTTAAAACACAACAATATGAAAAAGAAATTTATCAAGAACTGAGAATTTAGTGTATACTCTTTTGTATTAGGATATTTTTTTCCCTGAATCTCTTTTCAAGAATTAATAAATGAACCTCCGCCTTGTCTTGGGAAACATTGACAAAATATCATCATTTAAAATAAACAATGAAGTGTAATATAGAGACATTTTACTACATCCATTTGGTAACATTGAATGAACGGTTTTTTTTTTTAAATATTCCTTTCAGAAATGTAGCTTCCAAAAGCAATGTGGAGGTGACCACCACTCTACTGTTATACAATTTTAGTACATTAATAGCATTATTATGTATGAAATGGATGTTTTTATGTAATTTTCGTCAAAAAAAATACGCCCTTTCAACTTGTGTTAGAAATATAGATGTTTGTCGGACATTTTACAGTTTTTTTTTATCTCTTGGTTTTGATATAAACTTATTTAATTACTAAATTACATTTTCTTTGAATTTATTTTCTTAAAATGAATTGTTAACATTTTTGTCAATCTTGATAAAAAAAAAGTATTGTGTTGCGTTACTTTCGAGCTAATACGGTTAGCAGAAATAATATACAAAATATGAATTTATAGTATTTTAATTTTTATGTGAGAAGGAGCAATGGTATGGAATTTATAAAATTGAATACATAATTCTAAGAAAAGCAGTATGTATGCTGAAAAAGGGTTTTAAATGAAAATGCAGGAAAGAAATCTGAAATTAACCAAAAAATAAGAGTTACGTCGTAAAAGGATTGTAATTGAACTTACAGCTGTCTTAAAAATATATATCAATGCATTCGTTTTATGTATTTGAAAAATGAAACGTTAAAAACTCTTTAAATTGAAGAGAAAAAAAATTAAATGTTTTTATGTATCTATCAGTCATGATTAATTATTTAAGAATACTATTTAAAGAAAATCCGTCACATATGTTCAAGGCATCTAAACTAAACAATTCGTTTGATTTCTTTCCTTTTATTCCTTTTCTGACCAATGAAAAATGAAATTTATTTTAACATAAAAATGATCTATACAAGAAATAAGATGAATTGTTTTTCTTCAGTTGGAGATTGTAATACATCCCATAGCTGAATTTCATCTTTAGAAATAAGAAAAACTGGATTTTTCCTTCAAAAGGAATTTAAAAACGAAAAGAAAGCTATCGCTGATCGTCCCATCCAGGCATGTAGATTCCTCAGGAAATACAGAGGAAAATATCACTTTTCTTGTCGTCCCTTTCCATGGACATGAGTGACAACCACTATTTCCGATTTTCAAATCCGAACCCAAACGTTGCTTCGGAAGCACTTGCTTCGGAATAATTTTCTTTCTTGAAGGAACTGAAAATGGAATATTCAAGGTTAGATTTGAATTGTAAATGTTAGAGGTGAAATTATATATTTCACGACAATTATTGGAAGGAAAATTGTTGCAGTAATTATTATTTAGTAGCAAAATACTTCCGCTTTGATCATAATGTTTATAAATAAATCCATAGTCATGAATATCTATAAAGCTGTTTTTATGTATTTCAAAATTTATGTTCAGATTTAAAACATTCTAAAAATATCCTGCTGCTAAATTACAAAACCAATCATACGGCACAATTCCAAAGATAGAGGATTAGTTAAATATATTTGTTACGAAGATTCACATTGTAGTATTGAAAATAAAAATATAATTATCTTGAGAAAATCACTTTATTTAATTCTTTTTAATCTACTAAGTAAAGTATTTACTACAGTATATCAAAATTACGCACAATCTCCTCAACATCTCAAAATTTAATACATATAAATTCTAAGTCTTCTTTATATTTAATCTCACAAATCCGTTTTCTAAACATCCCATTTTTATAGCATCGGTATTCCTTATCGTTTCATAAAACTTTATTTCTTAAAATCAATAATTTAGTGAAATTCCTTCAAATTTCTATTTTTTAGTGTGAAATTATTTTGAAGACCGACTGACTGTGTATTTTCTGTTAATGCTTAAGTTTCCGTTTGTATTGTTTGGAATAAGATATTTATTAGTATCGAAAAAGACTAGTTTTCACAAGTGATCAGAAAAATTGATTGATACTCCCAGATTTCAATAGAGCAAAATGCTCATAATTTATAAAAAGGATGAATGTGAAATCAAAAAAGAAATCGTACGAATCTTATTATCGTCAACATTCTTTGATCTTATACATTTTGAAAAAAAGTCGTTTAATTTAGCTTTATGTATTGTATTACTTAACATTGTTTTACATTTACAGCACATACAATTAAAAAAATGTCATATTCTAAATTTTAATGGGAAATTTAATAACAATGCTATATAAAATGAATAATTTTGCAAATCCAGCATCATCAATGAAATAAGAATTTTGTATTGAAATAAATGTTGGATTTATCTAAATAATCTCGAATTTGCTTAAACCCAACACATCTTGAAAATTTTTTAAATGTTAACTTATTTTAGATTTGTTGAAGTCATATTTATTATTTCAAGCAATGTGTTCCAAGATACTCCCAAACTGTTTATGACGAAGTGATTAAAATTTATTAGAAAACATGCATTTATTTTTTGAGGATGTTAAATTCAGAATCCTTCTCATTATGCCGCATTTAATCTATTGTACCAATAATAAAATATTTTTTTTAAGAAATATGTTATTTATTATCATAATTCTAGAAAAAAGGTTCATTTTTAAACTCATTTATGTGGAAGAAAAGCAATTATTTATGATTTTCCAGATGAAACATAAAATATAAATATATGAGAAACATTACTTCCTTAATATTAAACTCATTTCTCTTTTAATATATAGATATTTCATGTTTACTGTTATATTGTCACTTGCTATACAAAGTTTAAAAATCCCATTGAAAACGCGGCTTTCACCTATCCCAACTTTGAGCTGTACGTACATCACATATTCCAATCTATTTCATTCAGAATGCTCTTTGTGAAAACTAAATGACCTACACAGATCACTTTTTTTTTTATTCTTTTCTTCCCAGTGGCATCCAGATGCCCTTTCAGCAATATATGAATTCTTTTCTCTGAAGTGTCTTCTGTAGCCCATATGCCCTTAAGGTTAGTCATTGTGCTGCAGAAAGGTGGGTCGAAGTATACATCTGAGTGAAAAGTCTGAAAGTACCTTTTCTAGAGCTGAAGAAGTCGGCTGAAAGGATTTTCTTCTCAGATTTATTTTTCTTCCAAGATTTTTGAAGGGAAAGAAAAGATTTTATTTTTGGTGGCAAAAGCAAAGACATTTTATTCTTCGAAGTAACAACTTTTATGTAAGCTATGGATGGGTGAAATTTAGGGTTTGAAATTTGTTTTCAGACGGCACAAACTAATACACGTTCTTGAATAGACTTTGGGGTCTAAGTTAAAATACGTTTCCCCTAAAGGTATTTCATAAATTTTAAAATAAGAAATTCAGCATAAGTCGTTTTATTTAAGAGTGTCTCCTTTTATTCTGCTTATACGTTTTTCGTTTTGTGTGGTAGGTTATTAATTATATTCAACGTAGTGATAATATACAATTAATAAGAAAGCTTTCAGGCAAAATTAGGATAGGTCAGTCAAGAATTCAACATAATTAGTATTAATTTGGTCATGATATATATTAATATAAATTTTTTTCTTTATTATTCTGAAGCAAGTAAAGTTCTTGTACATTAATTTAACACGAGTATATCATATTTTTTGATTACATAGAAAGATGTGCAAGACTAGCGATATATTTTTATAAAAGTAAAGCTTTAGAATAATTTTTTTTATCATTTTTCTTGATAATATTAGTTTACCCTCAAATACATTTTACGCATTGTTTCTTTTTGTAAATTTTAATCATGTTTGCTTTTATATTTCAATACTTAATTATTTATTAATTTTAGTTAATTCATGTTTAGACTACTTTTTTACTTTTATTTGGTTTACAATTTTCATTATTTACATATAGTGTGTGTATTCATTACTCATACTTCAAATATGGAGTATAAAATGAAAAACCTGCCAAGTTGCAGGAATTTAAAATTTCGGCAATCAAACATTTTTAATAGATCGTAGAATTATTAAGCCATATTTTTTTTTTAAAATTGAGTCTTATAGGGATATATTGAAAGTTGTGTCACTCACCAACAAAGATTGCAGTGTAAGAGTAAATACTCATTCTGAAGAAATCATATTATTTTGTTTTAAGAAATCGATAGTCGAATTTTCAAGCTAATATCATTAATAACCCCATTACCCTAAATCTACTGAAACATTTCTGTATTATATGCATTTAAAATGGATCTTTCTTCAATAATGACTGATAGTAAAAATTAATTTGTTACTTGATGAAAGATACATAGTTACAAATTGCATAAGTATTCCATAAAGTATTTACGTCACAAAAGTGAGAGAGAGAGAATAGTATATTTTATGTGTACATATTACGTGTCAGACTTCCATAAAATAATTTTAAGTGAATTGAAAGACTAAGATAAAATGAGTTACAGTTAAATATTAAATACATCTTTATCTTTTGAGGTTAGATTAACGGAAAGATACATCATTATATGTCTATTTCGGAACATCAATTAAAACATGAAGTCTTAAAATCTACTTCACACATATTGTACTTTAAGAGAAAGAAACAAACAACATTTATCACCTTTTCAATGCATTAGCAGCGCAAAAGCACTTAAGAGCTTTATTATACAAGCAATTTATTATAACGCTCTTGATACCTTATCCAGTCATCTTCGAATCTTCAGGTTACACAGCCGTTTCTCATTTATTCCGGAAACTATTCCAACCCAAGAATTCAGCAAGCTTGAAATAGAAGAAAATTGTATCCCAGTGCAGATAGACGTTAGTAATACAATGTGATCCGCCCTTCATAAAATTATTTAGGGGATTACTGTTTGAACTCAAGGAATCTTAGAGAGGTGAACTAACTATACAATAAACTGAAAATAATTTTTCAAAGTTTTTTTTCCTGCTAGGCAGATTTCGATGTTTGCACTCTAGGTTGCTCTGTATACAGCGAAACATTATTCAGTATCCTCCTATTCAAAGCAAGGATCATCCATCGTGACAGATGAAACAGCTTCAGTTTTTCTTTCTTTTAAATGATCCAGATATCTAACATGAAAGAATACGCATATTTTTTACATATCTCTCGAAAGAGAAATTCACGAGGGTAAACTTCGGAGACCACTGGGACCCCTTCTCCCTTTTCCTCTTTTTGCTTTTTTCGAGAATAAAAAAGAATGTAACAACTCTATATCACGCAATAACGCTCCACACACGTACTTTATCACTGTCACGTTCATGTTCTGCCTATATGTCATATGCTAACATTATACCAAGTCTCTCGACCAGAAACGTAGAGCATTTCTTCATCTCTAAATATGATCTTGTTTAAAATATCCAAATTCTGTTTTAACCTAATCAAAATGTAAAGAACACAATCAAATCTTATCGTATTACCCTGCAGTTAAAATAGCGGTTACACTTGAAATTTACACCCAGTGAAATATAATCGTATTTTTAACTTATTGTGAATAATTATTTTAAGAATGTCCATCTCTTTAGAACTCTGTAGCCACGGTAGTTTCGTTGTCAGGGTCGTTACTGGCATCATTTCCTACGAGTTGTAGGTTCAAGTCCTGGTGCTACTAAGTACCTACCCTTTAGAGAGTCTGATTCTTGTTAAATTTCATTGAGTTTCGAGGATAAATTTCGTTGTTCTAAGCCCTATCGTGGGCGTAGTGTTAAAATCTTGAGAAAAAAGTTCGAGCTCAGGCGTCGTCATCGTCACTTAACTGAAATTCAAAACTACGAGTACCTTTGTAAATAACTTTCGAGTTTGTTCAAACAATCATCAATCTAAATGACATTAACAAACAATTAGTCAATAATTCAATGAATTCTCCATGTATGGGAAAAAATGAATAGTTTTTTGTCGTCTAGAGAATACTATGTCCACATCGATGTCTAGTGAATATGTAAAAACCTACGTGAGAATTTATTTAATTTGAAATGGAGTTCAAATCTCTAAATACTTTCTTCCAAAGCTATAACCAATTGAACATCTGCAATTATGATACGACTCTTTGAAAATTCATTGTGCTTCAGGGTTACCCAAGAATTCAAAGTATCGCAATAAATTTTAATGTGATGGCATAGGAACTGATATCACACGCATTTTCTTTCATTTACTGATTTTTTTCGTTTCCTATCAAATTCATTGCAGGCTAATCGACAAATACAGTCAAAATCCTTTTTTTCTCAACATATATAGTCTTCCGTGTTTTTTCTCATTTTTATTCGTATTTATGAACTGATAGTGCATACTTTCCTATCACTTTTCTGAATAATGATGGTAAAATCAAACGCCATTCTCAAATTAGGAAATTACAATAAGGTTATCTTCATTTCAGAATTCTCAAGTTTTTTGGGGCAATGTTAACCTGGGCAGATATCAAACTATGTGTCATTTTTATTACTTAATCTTGTTAAAAATTACATAATGCATCGCCAAAAAAATATTGAATACTTTGTATTGCAAAGGTAATTAAACCTACCAATCATCTAAATATTTTTTTCTTCTTAAACTATAAATGCTTCTACATAATTGTAAACGGAAATAAAAAAAACCCATTTAAGGCTCATTGATTGACTGGTTAAGAATATGACAGACTAGCAACTGTCATATTCCGAACCATAACGGGATGGAGTTTCATCTTTCCGGTGAGAAATACTGATGTATTATAATAGTAATTGTGCAAGGATTCCACAACCACATATTAATGTTAGATAATTGGATTCAGCTAAGGCATTCAGTGCGATTCAATTGGGATCTAGCAAACTCGTGGAGGGACTCTGGTTGGATTTAATGACCGCATTATCTAACTGTGGCCTAAAATTCTAAGGCATATTGTATATGTCTAGCATAAGTGTGAGTCATGCAGATATTGGTAGCTGAAAATGTTTATTAAAAAAAAGTCCTCTTAAGCCGTTCACATCCAATTTCTGAATCAACTTCCTTCTTAAAATAAATGACGTGTATCGAAAACACTAACTGAACACGTGGTGCAGTAGCCTAGTCGTCACGGTCGCAAACTTTCAGCCAGCATTGTTTCTGTCGTGTCATGGGTCTTGCTCTCAGGGTCTAGCATTCACTAGGGCGACTCGGATCATGATACAAGCATCATGATCCGAGTCGCCCTAGTGAAGTTTTTCCTCCAATGGGTTTACTATATTTCGTAAGCAAGGGTGACGCTCCCTAGGGATTACCTAATAATCATTCTCTGTTTTCAATCCTCCTACTTATCAATCATTTTTAACTTTTGTTCATCTTTCTCTAAACGTCTAGATCACACTTATACTTTATTTCAAGAAGCATGACCATTCCTGAATCTTCCGCCATTCAACTTTACCATCACTCATCATTCGCATGGGGTTGAGCACCGGTTTTACTAATCATCATCCATGTAGCGAAGGTGATGCATGGTAGATTTATAGAGGCTCCAAATTATTCCTTTGTCATGGTGCGGATGTTTGGACAAGCTTTCCGCTACTTCTTGCCTAATGAAATGGCCGCGGTAACCTAGTGATCATGGTTACGAACTCTCGGACGGCATTCTAACTTTGAGACCTGAGTTCGAGCCCTAATACCGCTAAGGATCTATCACGTAAAAAATTAATGCACTTAAATCTACTAAGAATTTAAGGCATTGTTGGAAGTAGGGAACCATTGCTTAAAAGTATGGAGGGGGAGGTGTATTCATCTCTCGATCTACTTGACCGAAATTCAAAATCAAAGATCCAATAACTTTCCCATTACTTCTATGTGCGCCGGTAATAAGCCATTTTACGATCAATCTAACTTGGCAAGAAAGCTGTATTTCTATTTACAACATCTAATTTCGGTGAAATTAGTTTGTTCACAACATAACTATTCGATGTAATTCACATATATCAATAGAGAATCTCTGTAAACGGTTTTTAAAAACGAATATCGATACGATAGATGAAATAGAGAAACCATGCAGCAGAATAAACACATACTAAAGGTCCTAATGGAAAAAAAGACTATTTATGCAAACTTTAAATAGAATCATCAAATAATTCAAAGTTAACTCGACACCTTAATTTTGCTTTAGTATTTTTGAGCTACATTTCAAATATTTTTTTTCAATCACAAGAAATGATTTTTGAGACGATTTGTAAAAGCAGCATACTTCGAAATGAACAGGTTTTTAATGAAAAAAAAATGGTTTAAATTCCAAATAATAATAATAACACATTTTCAAAGCTGATTCTACTTCTGTCTGCAGGATCTGTTACCGTCTCCCATTCTATTAAATTGTGTTTCCTATATATATATCGTAATGAATTTTATAAAAATAACAAAATGATAGTGTGTAATGGACAGATTTGATATTATAGAGGAAGATTAAAAAAATAGGCAGAACAAAATAAAAGATATTTTTCGTATATTGTACTACAAAAAAGCTGTCTAGACGATGAGTGGATGTTCATTAGTGTACTGAAGTCGTTAGTTTCGATCGTCAGCAACTCTTTCGAAAAGTATGTTTTAAGTATTTGCAGCTTCAGTTTTCGGGCTTTTGATGTGATCATCATGAATGGAGTATCACTTATCGAAAATGCCTGATATTCTTAATAATAAAAATAGTTTCATGAGGAAAGCAGTACGAAAAGAAAATTTTACAGAGAGGATCAGCATTTCAGAACTTTTTTTATTGTTTTCTTTTCCCTAAACATTTCAAACATGATTTTAAAGTAATGAGAGGATGCAGATTATATGCATTTCTAATGCTGTGCTATCAATATCATAATTTTGGTTTCGAAATGGAGTTTTTTTACCATCGAAGGGATTTCTAAGATATAAGGTCGATTAAAAGCTATTTGCAAAAGCAAAATCAAGAATATAACAGAGTTTAAAAAATATTATTATAATTCACAAAAAGTGATAGAAATATCTTTAAAATTTCAAATAGCGATAAAAAGATAATGTAAATCTCTATTAACAAGAAAAGTTCATATAATTAAAACTTCAATCCGGTGTGTATATTTTTGAAACAGTCTTCGACAGAAATAAATATGCTGAAACGTAGATATTTATACAAAAGAATTAAGAAGAATAAACAGAATTTTTTTTAATGTTCTTGAACTTTTCTAAAGCATATGTGGTTAATCTGCAGTTATTTATTAATAAATTAATGCAATATTTCTATAAATAGATATATGCTGTTCTAAGATTAAATTTTAAATATACGGAATTAAAAAAACGCTCTTTTGTCAAAAATGTTTGTAATTAATGTATTATCATTAAACTGTACACATAAATTGAGAAATTATTCTACATTTGAATAAAAATTAGTTTTTAATGAGTTAATTAAATCTTCATAGAATATAATATATCGTTTAAATTTATTAATTTCACAAGAAACAATGAAATCATGCATGTTTCTTACAAGGTAAGAATCCTTATCAACATGCTCAATTTAAAAAAAAAGTTAAATAAAGTCTTACTAGGCAGTGTGATGGCGAACTATTCCTATTCGCCTCTTATGCCATACATAAACACAAAGTACCAGCACTAAAAGTCAATAAAATGTTCAAGAAGACGTTACACAAGTTTCAACAATATATGGCAAATTATTAGTATAATGACAAATATAAACGGCTCTCGCCGATTAGCACCCTAAGTATATTAAATTGATCTACCAATAACAAACTAACAGAGTCTTACCACTATTTTAAAGTTGAAGCTGTCTTGACTTCTAATTTTCACTTCGCTACTAATAACTTGCAACAATTCTCGATCCCGTCTTTGAATCTAGAACAATTGCCAAATGCTAGAACTACTCGAATTCTTTCGTGTGTCTGAGGTTTAGTGTATATAACTCCTATCTCCCTCGTTTCACTTTATTTCTACCTCCTTGTAATTTGAATATTCACGTTTCATTTTTGGTCAGGCTAAGGTTGTTTAGCAAAAGCAATCAATCTGAATTAAAAGTCCCCACGGATAGTGAAGAGAAAACCGCGAATAGCCCAAAGACATAGCAGTTACTGTCAAAGCATCCCTGAAGCAGACCGGAACTCTCCCACTTAGCTGAATTTGTTGTAACGTTGAATTTGTTGTAATACTTTTGATGAATTTATTTTCAAATTGTTTGTGAACATGAAAAAAACCATTTGAAATTAATCCCCTGATTGAGTCAGTTTTAAATAATTATGCATTGAGATTCACAGCCTAGAAAATATGTTTCGAGTATCGAAATTGAGATTTAATTTCAATAGGATGAATAATTTTTTAGATTTAAATTTTATTCTGTCTCGCCAAACTCTGGAATTGAAGGTCACTAGCTGAAGTGCCTTTTTTTGGAGGAATACATTGAGATAAATTCGACTAATCACTTTATTTTTTAACTTAATTATGTTGCACTATTTGAAAATAACTTTCACAATTCACGTAAAAAATGCTTATACTTCAAATCACGAGTCACAGAAAGGGAATAATTCTCCCTATTTTCATTAGAGAAATTTTGAATATTCTACAATTAATTTAGAGAAATCTCTCATCTGGAGTATTAAATAAACCATGTCACTTGCTATCTACAATTTTTTTCGTCTCTGAAAGCACATACTCTATTATGTGATGTCGATATAAATTTCCGTTTCTATTCTGAATCTAGTAATGCTTTTTTGGTTATCAGTAAACTGACAATATAAAACTAAATTAATTTGAGAACAAGAAGTCTGCTACCATATGTTCCTAAATATTTTAGTAGTCGACAAAATTATTCACAGAGAAATTCTCATCGAATATCCCAAAGTATGTTGTTCAATTTCAGTGAAAAACTTCGGTAATTTACAATTAAAGTACATTGACATCCTCACCTAAATATGATTTGACTTATCTTGACAAATCTCTGAGAAAAATGCCGAAATGTCCAGATATTAGATTACAAGGAAAATCTTGTAAAATAGATATTTGCAAGGGTTTTGGTTTGTAAGCATGTATCTCATTCTCAGATATTAAATATTTTATACATAAAATAATTCCATCAATAAGTTAGAATTCTTGGAACCATGTCGTACATAGCACAATATTAATTTAGCTATCGTTGGTAGTTTTTAAATACCTATAAATGAACCCTAATTCTTTATCTTACCTTTGTTAATGCATTGATCTCTAGAAGTCAAACTAGGGATCAAATGGATGAACAATAAATAAATTGATCAATGGATCACTGACACTCAGTGATCTCGGCACATGGGATCTTGGAGAACATAACTGTCATCATATTATGATTTTCTCATCAGTACTCTCACTGAATATTATATTCCGATAATCCGGATACTATTTCGGAGGTGATGTGGAAGAGGAGGATAGATTGATGAGATGATAACTTCCCATGACTTCAGACGCACCTCAATCTAACTGATGCTATAAGAAAGTATTGATACATAATAATGAACAATAACTTAAAGGTATTAAAATTAAGCACATTACAATATAGCATTTCAAATTTCTCCAATCATAATTTTCTTTTAAAATAAGTTTTTATAGATAAAATACTGATATTAATTTATTTTTTGAATACAGTACCAGGTTATTGAACTAATGTATAAACATATGCCTTATATTTCTGAAAATATTAATTAATGCACATGTTCGCATTGCTCATAAAATTCAAGTTGGTTCCATTACCAAAAAATGTCTACTGATTTGTCTACTGATTTGATCTTTAAATGTCTACTGTCTTCCTATTAATTATATTTTTCATACTTACTTATTATTATATATACTCTAAGCGACGCACCACGAAAAAGTTACGTGAATGGAATGAAATTGCGTACGGCGTACTTTATGATAGAATATAAAAATGATTAACTTTTGGTGATCAATGGCTAATTATCTGGAGCTACAGTGCATTACAAAGAAGTATCAGAATAGTATACATAAAACAGAGGGAACTCAAAAAATAAGACATAATCTCCCTAGAAATGGGGTTTTGTGGATCCAGGTGAACTGAACTAAATGTACTTAGATGGTTTAATGATGAGTGAATGTCACTACTTGAAAGAGGTCATGTAACTGGACGAAAGGAAATAGGCTGGTCCAATCACTGAATTGCTTGATATTTGAATCAGAGCGATTTTGCCATTCGAAGATGATGACAAGAAAGGAGTAATCATGGCAGTACAAAGCATTAAAAAGATAGAGGTTGACCAAGAGCATTGACCGAAAGCGAGAGCAGACTAATCGTCCGATCTGCACTCATAGACATTGAAGAATTCTTATCAATAATCCAACGTATAACCGGGACACCAGTGACTGCAATGACCATCGAGAAACGACACAGTGAACGGAATCTGGTGTCACAAAGGCCATTGCGACGACTACCTTTCTTCATGTCTCTAACTGCCGACCATTTTCGTAGAAGTAAATTTGATCTAGAATGTTGAGAAAAACTGTTTTCAGTGATAAATCCAACTTCGAATTAAGCCCGAAAACCAACAAAAACGTACCTAAAGATGTCAAGGACAGCAGTGGCATACTTATTTGTTGATCAATTGATCACCAGATTGCTCCCCAATAGAACACACATAGGCTATAATAAGCAGGTTTCTCCGACCCGATCTTGGCTTGATCGATTTGTCTCGACAATCAGATCATGAAAGATAAGCAATCTCACAGGAGAGCATCCACCAACACAACGAGTGAGAAGTGAGAAAGAAGTGAGCCAAGGTATTGATGTGGCGAATATGGTGCTTTTTTGTTACTTACGGTAAATTCTATTCTGCCATTAATTTTGTTTTTGAGATCAGGGTCGAAGCCCACTCGATTCTCGAAAAATCATGGCAAGAAAAGGCGAATATCGTCACTTTCCGCCAACTTCTAACAGTTGGGCGAATTTTAGTTTGTTCTCCAAAATGACATGAACGCAGAAAACACACAAACTCACTTCTATTACTTTTCTCTACTACTTTTCATAAACACAATTAATTTCTCCGAATTCTTTATTTTCCCACGTTCAAAGTAAAAATGTATATTTCTATAATATTAAGGAGTTTGTTATGGTCGCACCTTATGAAAAGGGCCCACCGATGCCACAAGGTACTAGCATCATAGATCACTGTATCTCCTCTCTCTTACACGTATCATCCGCTAATTGTCCAATTGATCTTGAACTAATGAAGATAAATTGTACTTAACATCGAAACTAAATTCCATGTACCGCGATAACTAATGCACTCAATATATGATTAATCTCATTACAATTTGATTATTTCCATGATCTCTCTTCATCAAATCCTCTATACGATATAATTAATGCTTCAAGAATCTTATTGATAAAAGAAGGATAATATCACTGCTTTTTTGCTTTTGATGCATTTTTTGATTAAAATATTCCATTCATATGATAGTATTAGTGTTTCACTTTCAATACATGTATATCTATAACATATTGTCTCATTCGGATTACCTTTTCTTGGTGCTTCATTTTTCAGGTATATAGAGGGTATATTAATTATATTTATTTTTGAGTTGCGTATCATACATCTTTTAAACTTCTCTTATTGTCAAGGGATCATTCACGAATGACACGGTTTAAAAGTTTTTTTTGTCTGGACATATTTATGTAAGCAATATTTAATTAAGTTCATTCACAGATATAAATAATTTTTAGATAAAATATATCTTTTTCAATTCGTCCGTTAGTAAATTATTTGTAATTTATATTTGAAAAAGTATTTAGTATAATAGAATTGATGAATATATATATATATATATATATATATATATATATATATATATATATACATGTATTTACTATTTATAATTATTTAATAGCTTTAATTACTAAGACTAATTAGTTGTACAATTTATTATGGATTATGATCTTTGAGTTTAGAGAATAAAATTCAAAAAAAAAAAGGAAAAAATGCTGTATTTTTTTAAATTTGTATACTAAACTTCTAAATTCATTTTTCAAAATTTTCCAGCAGACAGCAGACATTTTTAATATTTCTTTTATGAATAAATTCTAAAATAAGAAATATAAGGATTAATACAGTGAATCAATTCAAATAAATTCTATGTAGTTATTGCGTATATGTATTATAAATTTATTCCAAATTTATAAATTTCCTATACATAATTCATATAAATTGTTTCCATCATTAATAGACGTATAGCTAAAATGGATTTTATTCTTACAATAAATTATTTTCTGCTCGTAGATAACCAATCTAAAACCAAGCTCATTAAATTATACCTAAATTAACATTGTAAATCAATCTTCAAGATAAAAATATCTTTAGTTTCGCTGATAGAGCATCTCATGTGATTACGATTCACAAAACGATTAAGAACTTCCATTACATATTGCCAGATTCCGTCACGGCACTAATTAAATCCGAAAATTTCGTGTGCCGTATTTCAACACGACAGGAGTAAAACATAGCCCTAATACATGTCAGCAGAGACCTAATGAGGCGCTAATGTACCTGCAGCAAAGGGAACGCTTTCCGAATTTCTAGAGAATAGTTATTACCATACTGTACCAGTTATTATTACCTTTTATTCTTGCCGTAGATAACAATCTAAGTACACCTCAAATCGTTGCCATTAACAATATTGGAAATGGGGTCCATAAGGAATAGCTTTGATTTTTCAAAAATTGGAATCTAAGTGGGTTTAATTGCAAGCAAAGCTTCAGTTGATCGGTAATTGCTTAGCTGGTAATAATGGTTCAATGTTGTGTTATTACCTAAGTTCGATTCGAACGTATGGACTGAAATTTCGAGATGAGTATTCGTTGCTGTCTTTTAAACAGTATTAGTGTTTGTTTGAATAAAAGGGGCGATAAATTTTGGAAGCTAATTACGGAAAGGTAGAAAAATTTGCACAATATAAATGAAGATTTAATTTCTTTTTTAAGTGATCCTGGAATACAACACATTAATTCATTGTACAATTATTTTTGATTCTTATGTCTGAGAGTAATTATCGTTACTGTCACTTTCAAACATAACAGATGTTATAAATCTTTGCAGCAAGAGAAGTTTTTACAGAAAACAAATAACTGGAAAAGAAGCAATGGACTAAATCCTACCATTAAATTAAATATTTTGATGACAATTCTATTGTTAGATGGAATATTCACGTGCTTTTAATCTATTTTGCCTAGGGGTAGTTCTGCATACTTCTTTTAAAAATAATAAGAAACTCATATAAAATTTAAAGACGTATTGCTTATTGCTTTATTGTATTACCCATTAATAAATTAATACATCATGAGATTATTAAAGATGCACTGAAATCTATATAATCCTTTATTGCAGATGTAACATTTACATTATTTATCGCACTGTAATGTAGTCCGAATTTCTAACTAACGAAACATTGTTGCAAAATAAATGCAAATTATAAATAAATTAATTCAACAGCTCACACATTTATACTCATTTTGAAACTAAAAAAAATTAAACAATTATGTGTCAATTGTTACATGAAAGACTATAATTGATTCTTATGTAGAATAGATTGATAAACAATAAATCTATCCTTCTCTACTCATTAAGCACTACATACATACATACATACATACATACATATATATATATATATATATATATATATATATGTGTGTGTGTGTGTGTGTGTGTGTGTATGTATATATATATATTGATTCTGCCCACTTCACTCTCCTTGTCTCTCCCAGCTCTACTATACATCGTATTATCAAAACAGAACATGTTTGAGAATTGATGCCTGCAGGCTATTAAATAACTCGACGATGACTACTAAATAACTTTAACATTTTTAAATGTATCTCGGAAGACACCAAATCTACTTTATATATCTTAAGTACATATCTTTTCTTTCTGATTTATTTTCATTACTTATAGTAAGCCATAGAGCGATAATGGGTCATTCATTTAAGCGGCACACACAGTCTTATTGCTATCTTATCAGTGCTTTTCAGAGCGATTGTCGATTGAGAGAGCTACTTGCATATGAAAACTATTCAATTAACTATTCAGTTATTCAAAATTAATTTGTCAACTGAGTCGTTTTAGCTGTTAACTTCTCTTTGTTTTCATGAAAGGATTCGACAGCTTTTATGTTAATTCACCAGACAGCTTTTTAATAGCTCGGCATTTTACTTTGATTAAATAACATCGCAAACTGACAACCTTTCATAAACATGTCATGAAATTTATGGAACAAAATAAAAAATATATTTCACATATTAATGTTCACTTCCCAAACAGAAGCAATGCTAAGCTAAAAGAAGGAATATTCGTTTGTCCACATAATAAGGAACTTTTGAATTCTTAAACTCTCTAGCGATGGCTGCCAGGAAGGCATTAACTTCAGTAGTTCATTATTTTTAAAGTGGAAGATTATAAAATTTCAGTAAATGGATACTTAAGCAGTTATTTGATACTAAAATGTCTTACACTACTCAAAGTACATTTCATGTCTTCCCATTCGGACATTTTCCCCTGAAATCCTTGATGCTGTAAGCGGCAAGCAAGTAGAATGTCCAAGAATGTAAGTAGAATGGCAAGTTCTTCATCTTCGACATTAAATTAATTCATTGAATTGGTGACCCAGGATCTTACCGCTGTATATGTAATTAGACAACTTACATAAATCACCACTAATAATGTACCAACTATGGAGAACCACAATCACAACTGTACATAGTCGAAAATATCAAATGGAGACCGAACCGAAACTGAAAGTCAATACAATAAAGATGGGATGTACATCAATTTAATTAAAGACTTCAAAAACGACCTCCCCTATAAATATCGTTCTGAATGTTCTTCTTCGCAACATCACAATAATGCTAGTGAGAGAGTATGAGACAACTCTCTTGAACAATTGCGGGAGAAACATCGCTTCCACCGGAAATTCCAAAATATTCAAATAATTAATAAAATAAAGAGGAAGACGGGATACTATTTTGATGGAAATTTGTATTGGAATGTCCAAATCCTTAAAGCGCGTGATTATCATTTCTATTATTCTACTATATCAAAGTTAATGCACAAATTTATCAAATTCTTAAGGGGAGTAACTGTACATTATATATATATATATATAACACATCGATCAATAACTCCCGAGACTACCCCAGAGATGGCGCTCGTAGTAAACCAGTAACCAGGTCTTTTTAGAGTACTAACCTTTGCTTGAAACGTGTCAAAATTTTAAGTCGATCGGACCAGGAAAAAGGTTTTTTGAAGTGAAGTGAAAAATGTTTTTTCCAAGTGGGTGCCGCGATTGCTTTCGATGGAACAAAAACAGCAACGAGTCGATGATTCAGAAAGCTGTTTATCTCTATTTACTAGCAACAAAAAAGATTTCTTGCGGGAAAAAAAAAAAAAAAA
>BMAW01055133.1:0-24275 GCA_019974015.1 Nephila pilipes
ATATATATATATATTACATATATATACATATATTTATTCTAATATCATGTTGTATTTATAAGTTTTGGTATAACTTTCGTTCTTCGCTTAGATACATGTACATCATATGGTTGAAATAAAAACTGAATTATATGAATTAGAAAGTGTTGTACGGACTTAAGAGTAAATGTCAAAAAATTTACTAAATTTAAAACAAATGTGTTCAAAATTTAAAAAATACAAAGAAATATCATTGAAATTACTTTTGAATCTTCAATTTTAAATACACCATTGTGAAACTAAAAACATGTGTTGCACAAATTTTTTTTTTCTGTTTTCTTTTAAGGAAAGTGCTACAAAAGTAAGCATTCAGGTACTTTAAAGGCATTTTGCTTTGATTAAGCATTTGATAGAAAATGTCAATATTTTTTTTCCTTATGTGTGTTTGATATTTTTATCATTTGTAACTGTTCATTTTATTACTAAGCATTCTTGTGCATTTTATATATTTTATAGAGAAAAAGATATCTACATATTTGAAATTTGGACTAATAAACATATATAGTCTTTTTAGGTACAATTTGTAAAATGGACTGAGATTAGTAGAGGAATTATAATTTATACATATTTTGAACATTTTGGATTGAAATAAGTCATATAAATTAGTCCCTTTATGGTTTAAGTAGAAAATCGTAAGTAGTTTTGCGTTGAGGCTTATATTGAATATAAAAACCTCCTCGGCTATTCAAAAGTGAGGTTTTCTACTTTGAAACCAGCACACATACACACACACACACACACAAACAAACAAATAGAATGCATTTTGAAATTATATGATCAGTTTCGATCATGCTATATAATTTCGAAAAATACCATACATTTGTAAAAAAAATCCTTTACATAGATCATAATTTACGTTCTGCTTTCTGCACAGCGAGGCATTGTTTCTCTACAAGACTTTCCGAAAAATTAAATATGATAACATTTCAGCTACAGTTTTTTATAGCATTATAGAGCGAGATATGATGATTATTTCTTACTTTCGTTAATAATAAAGAAAAAAACTAACAATTTTGTAATGTTATAATCCTGGGAATAAGTGTGAATTTCTAAAATTTAAAATTGTTCACAAAATTTGTTATGAATATGTTGAGGAAATAGTTGTTAAATTTACTGAACTGAAGTGTTTAGATTATACTGTATTGAAAGACAAAATTTTTAAGGGGAACAAATTACTCTCGCAGTCGAATTTGTAATTATTGATATGAAAATGTAGTTATAGATGACAATTTTCCATGTGAATTTGTATATAAAATTTGAAACTGTAAAGAAACGGAAAGATGAACATTGAGACGTGGATCAGAGATGGTTAGAAATATTTTCAAATTGTGAAGAATATATGTCCATGACAAATTATATTTGCCGTAATTATTAAAAGTAACGGTACTTCATAAAGTGCAGTTTACTTATTATCCTATTTAAATAAATATTTATATCTAATTATGTATAATTATAATCACATATATGGTACAAAAGAAATTCATTATCAATTAATTTCAATATTCCTTTCATTAATTCGGAAATTATTAGTTTTCCCAACTGAATATCAGGCAAAAAATTATAAATGTAGCAATTATAAATTCGGAATAAATTTAAATTCACACAGTCCTAGGAGATCTAAATTAATTCTTTCACAATTTCTGCATCAAAACCATTTCTATTTGTCACAAATGAATAATCAAATCCCATACAAGATCCTGAGAGTAATTTTTACAAAATAATTGAACTGAAAGCTTTTATTTTTGTGAAAAAGGATACACGAGATGCTAATGAATTTTTTTATCTTCTATTCCTTTCTAAATTGTTATAATATTGTTCTTAATTGCCTATAGGGCTCTTTATTTTAACTAAAATGAATATCAATTGACTTCCTGTCTTATCAAAAATAAGAGAAACGAATGATTAATTAACGTCTTCCAAACTAAATAAATATTTTCATTTGGTTCTGTTAAATGAATAAATCTGAAGAATTGTTCAGAAAACACTTAGTTTCTTTTTCTAAAATATTTCAGGGGATTGAATTACATCAAATGAGTCATAGTTTCCCAAGAATTATTCAAATGTCTCTATTCTTAAGACATTTTGTGTATTATATTTTTATAATGAACTCTTTCTTCTGACTATTTATTGATTTCGTTGAATTTCGAAAATACAGTTTTTATGAATTTATGTTCCACAGAATATTCTGATTATGTTTCATTAATCCTGTTTAACAGTTTGATTATAATTTGTCGCAATTGATATCAAATTGCTTTAAGATTCCCTAAGAAAAATAATTGCCTTTATAATCAAATATTTTTTTATTTTGCGTAGTAATTTTTAAAATACTTGAAATTTGAAAAATTGTATTAAATTTATTATTGATTTCCATTAATTTTCTTTGTTTTTAATAATATCTCACACAGGGCAGATTTACATTTTTAAAAATGATTTTACATTTCTATTTCATAAAAAATTTATTCTTCGAAACTTATTCATTCAAATTCATACTAAGCATTTTAGATTACATGATGTTCTGAAAAGAAATACATTGTTTTGAAAAAAAATCAGATCACTTTATTTAATATGGAATACGTAAGAGTATTGCACATTTGAAATAAAATTCACTTTTATGTTTAATAACCTTAAAACGAAACAAATTTCAATGTTGCATAATGAGTGAGCTAAACTATTTTGGATAGAAAAATAATTTATCGTGTTTTTACATTTATTTATAGATATTGGGTATAAATTTGTTTCGTAAGACAAATTATTTACAGATTGCTGACTTAAAAATAATGCATAAATAAAATTCCAAAAACTGATATATACCGTTGAAATTTTATTATATAATTAAATGATAAAGCTTTTGACAAATATTTTCATCAAAATGTTAAAGTCTCATTTTTATTCTCTTCATTTTTATGTATATCCTTCTCTATGGAATACATGAGTTAATTTTTATCTTTTTTGATGAGATCATTACAATTTCTTTCTCATGACTACTATTGTTAATGTAATAATTTTAATTTTTAAAATAAATTAAGTGTACTCTCTTATCCTTTTAAAAAAATAAAAATATGTATCAAATCTTTTAAAAATGAAAAAAAACAAATGTTAGTAAAGTTTGTGCAATGAAAGTTTTTCAAAAATATTGCATTCTTTATTTTCAATACCCGTTTTTTAAAGAAGTAAATTTTTCATTTCTTGCAAGTAATTATTCACATTTTTTCCTACGATTATGCTGTCTAGTATATTACATTTTATTACCATTTTTTATTAAATACTGTGAAGCAATCTTCACTTTTTGTATTACATTTCAATTCAAATCAATTCTGATTAGCAAGCTTCA
The DNA here is from genome assembly GCA_019974015.1 of Nephila pilipes. NCBI lineage: Eukaryota > Metazoa > Arthropoda > Arachnida > Araneae > Nephilidae > Nephila > Nephila pilipes. Next base: position 3,371 of record BMAW01055133.1, read on the forward strand.
CTCTTTTTTTTTAAAGAATATCTATCAGGAAAAATGTAAATCATTTTAAGAACATCTTTTGTAATATAGACCTACAGTAACTTTCCTTCTATGGTTAAGAAATATCGTGATTGTTTTGGAGGCGTTGAAACTTGGTAAATATTTTATCTTTTACCTTTATCAGCTTCGAAAAAAATAAGCTGTTACCAAATTAAATATATTCGTCATATTTTTTAATAAAGAATAAAATAGTATTAGAGAAGTTTGTGCAATGAAAATTTCTTATATATATTATAGTCTTTATTTTCAATGCCACGTTTTTGTTACAAATACAAATATTTAATTTCTTGTGATGATTATTCATATTTTTTTTTATTTTACTAAGCTTAAGTCTTTTGATATTATTTATTTCCGAATAAATACTGATTAACAACCTATATTTTTTTTGTATTTGCCATCTAAAGGACTATTATTTTATTTGATTCACTTTTGGCGTCCCAGATCACTTTTCAATTTCTTATATTTGCTTCAATTTTAACTACATTTATCTGAAATATATTCAATTTAATAGTTTATCGCTTGCTTTAATTTTAATAACAGAAAAGTCATTATCTGTTTCTCGATATTTCATCGTTTACTTTAGTTCTTGTATTTAATTAAGTAATGTAATAGCCATTTTGAACTAAAGCGCACCTTGAGTAGCTAAATCTATTCTTTGTAGCACTTTACACAAAACTTTTAGAATGTTTATATTTTATTTCAAATGAATAATTATTATCACTTTAAATTAGATTAAACTTTTTGATTTAGATTAGACTCTTTTTAATAGAATATCTATCGGGAGGGGGGAGGGGCAATGTAAAACATTTTAAAGAGCTTTTGTAATGTAGACTTAATAACTTTGTTCTATTGTGTAAATTTATCGAGATATTTTTGAGTACTGGCAAAAAGTCTTTTAGTCTATTTCGATTCAAAGCAAAACTATTCTCTTTTTCCAACAATTGATATCACCTATTTTTGTGTTGATTTTATTTGGAGATGAAGATATGCCTTTTATTGTTGAAAACGGAAAATTAAGATAGTTTATTTATTAACTTCCATTTTTTTTTATTTAATGTGTTAGATAAACTAATTTATGAATTTGTTTTTTAAACTTCTAGGGGAATGCACTTAGGCCCACCTGGCAGCATCCCAATAAATCTGAAATATGCCATTTCAGTTAGTTAAATGGACCAAGGGTGTTAATTCAATAAATAGATTTTTAGCTACAAAATAGCAGACTTAAATTTTTGTAGAGTTTTCTGAATAAAACTAATATATTTCATTTTTGTTGAAAAATGTAAAGGATAATGGTCCATGTCCATCAAGATCACACTTTTGGATTTAGTTAGAAAGAGATGGACATTACAATGGAAATTCATTTATTCATTTAATATCATTATTATTATACTTTTATTGAACTACAAATAATAATAAAATTTATTCGTTTCATAGCTATATTCTGCCTTTCGTATTACTGAAAGATGTCGTAGGCCAAATAAAACAGCGAGGAAGTTATATTTTAAGTTTTAATACATCCTGATCGCTGGTTAATGACTAACAGAGCATCTATAACTGGTCAAACAACAAATCAATTAGGACACTCTTCGAAACAATACTGTGAGTGCCGAACAATTTAGCACCTATGGATTTGATAGTAATTCTTTCTTCGGTTTAATTCGAAAGACCTTTCTCAACGCATTTAATGCTCTATTCGGAGATGAGTGTAGAAAGAAATAACAGCATGTGCTATTTAAGTGCTACAGTCGAAAGTCAACATGTCTTTTAATGAAAGCTTTAGTGCTGAAATCATAATTATTCGTCGATTCATAGGTTTCGATAAAACCAATAGGAGAATTTTAATTCCATCTTTCAACCGATTGAGGAGAAAAAAAAACCAAATCGGTGCGTGAACGCAGATGACTTAGCTATCTGCTGCACAAAAGCCATTCTTCTAGCTATTACAGAAATTAACTAAGAACCAGAGTTCAAAACACTGAGAAAAAAAAATTACGACCTCCTCAAAAAGTGCAATCTCTCTTCTTAAAGGAAACGGTGTTCCATAAAATCCACGTGGATTTGAATAGATTGTTCTGTTTGGACAAAAAATAAAGATTCAAGTTATTGTCATTACTACTGCGTGACCGTGGTAGTCCAGTGGACTCGTGACCGACGGTTTTCGTGGCAGTGGGTTCAAGTCTTGATGCCATAAAGAACCACAGTGTAGTCAGGGAATTTAAATCTGTAGAGACCAAAGTTCTCCCAATAGCGTAGTATGGAAGATAGGAAAGGGAGATGTCACCTCAGCTGTGGTCTTTGTCGCTTAACCGAGGTTCAGAATTACAAAGTCCATTGTCAATAGCCCTATAGTTGCTTCACTGTGACGTTAATCAAAGTCAAAATCAATCAAGCATTTCCACATCGGCTTCAGATGAGGTATAACAGTTTCCTTCTAATATTTTTTTTTTATTACTTGCACGAAAATATTCGTATTAAATTTTTTTCATAGGTTTTTTAACAAGGGACCTAATTGAGAGAATCAACGTATTTATTTATGGGATCATGGTAATTATTTTGACGTTATAACATCTCCCATAAAGGGTTTTAGGGCTCGAACGCTTTTTGTGAACAATGCTGGAAATCGTTTCATCATACAGAAAACTATAACTGTATGTCAATTTGTCATGTATGTCGTAGTCCTTTCTATAAAATTAGCGAAAGGAAACGATGCTCTTACAACGATCAAAACACGTGCTCTGAATTTTATTTCGATGCTCATAAGAAGAACGGACTCTGTAATAATGTAACTAACATTTTTTATCTAGTAATTGTACTATCACTTTTTACTCAGACCTACTTTTCATTTGTTTAAATATGAACTTTATTCTTAGAATTTTATAACTGCATCAATATACGAATTGTTGCAAGGTAATACTTAGAATAGTCTGTCCCAAAAGACGATGGCAATATCCACCTAGTGTTCCTTCTAGAGCGACGTTTAAAAAAAAATCAAGAACCCTGTCCAAAAAGCCAACATCTATATGGAAAAAATATGTTCCAGCTGTAAATGGTATTCTTGGAAAATCTTTTGCGTTTTCTTCAGAAAGAATTTACCAAGAAGGTGAACTATAAAATGATATTCTTCGAATTAAAACAGATCACTCAAAGGGGAGAGCATATTGTCAATTTTGTAGTTGGACTGTATCTCAATGACAATGATTTTATCTTTGAAGGATGTGATACTTCAGATCACATTTGCAGATATCATCTTCCCCTACAGCATAAAAGATTCATGGCCATAGCTCACAAGATGAAAGGGATTGATGGACCGTTCATACTTCTATGGATGTTGGAACATTAACAATGCTCGCGAGTCATTTCAGATAGCTTAAAGAAAATATCCATTCATATACCAAAGTTTAATATAAGAATCATAGATCCTTACGACTCCTTTCCCATTACTCTGTTAAGACTTCCAAAAACATTTGGCTTGGAAGAGTTTGTAATGGGATATTTTCCACATTTAACTGTCTAGAAAACGGAAGTTATGTCGGATCGTTTCCTGACTCTCAAGATTTATCATCATCGACAACATCGCCTTATGACAGATATAACTTTTTTATGTGAAAGGAAAGCAAAAAATCTGACACTTTTTATTTCAAGATAAACATGCTACAATACTACAGGTAAGAACCTAAATAAATTGTATATGAGAGGGTAAATAAATACATTGTTCAAAATATTTATTAATGCATATATAAATAATTTTGTATCTCTTCATTATAGATCAGATAATTACATATTGAGACAATGTTGTGAAGTTTTCAGAGAGCAATTTAAAAGTGTGGCAAGAGTGGATCCAATTGCCTATGTAACGATTGCATCGACTTCTTGTAAGACAATTTACAGATCAGGCCATTCAAAGGCAAATACTATCGCAATGATTACAATACATAGATATTATAATGCAACTAACTTCAGTCGTGATAGTATTTAATGGTTGGACTTTGTTGCCAGTACAAAAAGACTGAAATACTTCACGCTCTGAAGAAGCAAAAGAAAAAAAAGATTGTAGAATATAGTGTGGAAAAAATTGTTTTTATTCGTTTCTTCATCCACATTTCCTCGTTTTCAGAAGATTAAAGAAAGTTATTATTATTATTATTATTATTATTATTATTATTATTATTATTATTATCAATGTTATATACACTCATGGACAAAACAATTCACGCACCAAAAAGGAATCGTCAAAATTAAAAGAAATTTTACATATTACGTAATGACAACTTTAATATAAGTAAATGATTAGAAAATCAAAGAAAAAAGATCATTTATTTGAGAGAAAAAGGCAAAGGAAAGGAGGATTTAATACCCTGTTGAACCCCCTGTAGCGCGAATGCACGATGCGATACGATCGGGCATTGAGGCATACAAGTTCTGTATGATATCTTGAGACGTTTTTGTTTCATATTTACTGTAACCTTGCTTTAGCTCGTTCAAACTCGTGGAATGCCCAACTCACCGTCCCAAATGATCCCAGATATGCTCGATTGGAAACAAATCTGGGGATCGGGCAAGCCACGGAAGGGTAGTAACAGTGCGGAGACAGTCTTGTGATACCCTTGCCGTGTGAGGCCGAGCATTGCCTTGTTGAAATATGGCTCCTGGGAGCCGTTGCATGAGTGGCAAAACATGTGGTTTCAGGATGTCATGGACACACCACTGGGCTGTCATGGTGCTACGGATCAATACTAGGGGTGACCGTATATTGTAGGCAATTGCACCCCATACCATCACACCAGCTGTGGGAGCTGTGTGTCGCTGTAAATCAAAGGTAGGATTGAGGCTTTCACCACGGGGTCTCTACACACGAACACGATTGTCATCACTGATGAGATTGAATCTGGATTCTTCGCTAAAGACGACCTGGTTCCATTCAGCTGCAGTCCAGTTTCCTAGTGCGTGGCATCACTCCAAACGGAGGTGTCGATGGATAGGACTGGTCTGTTGAGGGCGTCCTGAGCCTGGTCTTCGTGTAAATGACATCTCTCGGATCCACTGGTCCCAACACATCTTCACAACACAATCAGAGTGGCCTAATTGACGAGCTACTCGCCTAGCTGACCACCCAGCTTCCATCATGCCGATGATTCTCCCCCTTTCAAACTGCGACAGCTGCTGATATTGTCTTCGAAAATGGCGTAATGGCATGTCTATCTCAGCTCTTCCTTTGTAAACGATTCAGCACACTCAAGCAAGCTTTGGTTACCGGTTTTATACTCCACGAAGAACGACGTTAAACGCCCTCTACCGGCTATACATAATGAGAAATCACGCTGCATTTCTAATAATTTGCATATCTCCCTGACATATACGTTCATGCCAAGTGTCGTTACGATCCCGCAATTATTTCTTGGGGTTCTATTTTTTTCTTCCATGAGTTTACATATATATATATATATATATATATAACTCTTTTAGGGATGTTTCTATCATATCTGTGAAATTTGTTATGATGGAGTATTAATCCACTCCTTGAATGGTCAAGGTCTGGGTCAAAAGAAAGAAAGTGTAATAAATACGCTTTGACAGAGAGGATATAATGTGATCCAGGTGTTGGAACATGAGTTGAATAATATCAAGGGCACAGAGGATTTTAAAGTTTTTATACGGCTGCATCAGATAATTGACCGATTAAATCACAGAGATGCCTTTTATGGCCAAAGAACTAATGTTATTAAGGTTTTATTTGAACGATTTGCGAAATACATTGATTTTATAAGTTTGTAACCCTGGGTAAAAAAGTACTGTGAATATTCGATACATTGATCATGCCCAAACATTAATATAAGTTTTCCGAGATATTGATTCCTCTTTCGGTATGGAGAAGTGTAAAGTGTTTCTGTATTTCTTTTTAAACTGTTGTACCATTTCGTATTACTTTGTTAATGTCATGGGAAATTAATGTTTTCTCCTTTTCTTACGCGCGCTGAAATGTAAAATCAAAGTCCTTGCAGCTAAATAGATGAAGAGTCTTAGGGTTGTGGTGGACTGAAGAAGTGAAGATAGCGAAATAAAAGGGATATAAAAATATAAAAGTAAATTTTAATGTTAAAGAAACCAATTATATGTAGACGCTTTTTATGTGTAAGTATACATAATTGTGTCTTTTTCTTTTCAGATATATGAAATTTATCATTTTATATCCTCAATAAATTACTATTTCTATTCGTATGTTGAATTACTTTTAAAAATAAAGCATGAAGCATCTGGATATCCAAAAATATGTATTCTGGAGAAATCGTTATATGCTGAAAAGGAAGATATTAATTTGTATAGCAATTCTATCAACATAACGTTTGCCAAAAGTTGTGTAGCCAAATTAGCTTTAAGAAGATTTTGGAGAAAGTTACGTATACTTTTATGAATTATTTCTATAAGTATTATAAAAAAAGCTGTTTCATTATTATTAAAGTTTTTTTTTTCATTCTTTCCAGGTAAGGAATGAATGTAAACAAAAATAAGTTGTCTTTTGTATGTAATGTTCAAGACTTTAAGAAAATGCTTAGACAAAACCCAAAATGTATGAATAACATTAGTCTCTTTTGAAATAATGATTTTGTTATTGAAGACAGTTCCACAAATATATTTATTGATTCATTTACAATTTGCTTCCTCTTATTTTGATTTTAATTTATAATTTGTATAATTTTGCTCTTTTATGGTAAAATATTAATTTTGTTCAAGAGCATATTATGTAGCCAAATAAAATATTTCTATCTCTCTCTGTGGATTTTTTCTTCTTTTATTTATTTTTTCTTTTTAGGGAAACAAATAAATTCAACAAAAAAGAGAGAAAAAAAAAAGGTATTGAAAAAAAAAAAAAAAAAAAAAAACTATTTTTTTAGTTTATATAGTGGAAAAAAGTATTTATACTTCAATACATCAATCTCCACTCAACAAGTATTTCTCTTTGCATTCATACATTATTTAATATTATTTTTATACATAATTTAAAAATAACTAGTCATGTTTAAATATATTTTTATTCATAATATAATTTTAAGAATTTTTTTCCCGTAAGGATATAAAATTCACAGGATCCTTTTCGACACTTATTCCTGTTTCGAAGCAAATGTATTATTAGATTCACAATACTGGTACGAGGTAAACGTTGTCTTCAAAAGAATATTTTAATACAAAATCAACAAATGTCTATAAATATCACATAAATATTAAAAATATTTCTAATAAGGTGTCATTTCTGTCTTAAATACTTAACACAAAAGTCAATATAAGACAATGCTGATATATTTTTTTCAAATAATGCACAAACTCTCAAATTAAAACATTATTTTATTCTCAAATTAAAACAGAATCAATTTCAATATAAATCCAAATAATATATCTTCACATTTTTTGTACTTAAGTGTATCAAAACCCCGCATACTATTAATATGGAATGAATCTCAAATTTAGGAATAATATATAACACAACACATTAACAGTACATAAGCAATAGCTCTCAAACTACTTCCAGTCATTGAAATAAATGTTAATTAAACCTATATTAATTTTTTACTTTCAAAATATTAAGTGTCAGAACAAAACCATTTTACAAAATTTTCCATAAAATGTCAGTTAATTAAAATTTAACATAATATTCAACGTTAAACAGCACATAATGCAATATTTATTAAATTTAAATATTTTTTATATAATATTCATAAAATTAATTTTTTAGGTTTAAATGTATTCACTTTTTGCACTGAAAAATAGTTATGATACATAATGTTTCTTTTATTATAGAATTTCATACATTCTCATTTAACTCATACTACTAACGCAGTTTAGTAAATGATTTATAAAAAAAACATTAAGAAAATTAATATTGTTTTAAAAAAATTCACACATAGTATTATGAGTATAAATATAATAAGTTAGTATGTAAGATGTCAATAATCAAAGCTTAAATGTACATGTATTACTTATACACAAGTTTAATATAATAAGAATTATCCAAGTATTGTTTTAAGAAATTACATAAATGAAAATTATCCGAATATTTTTTTCAAAAATTAAATAAATGAAAATATTTGTATCATTAGAATTTAAAACAAGGTTAAATATAAAAAAAATTTCACATTTATCACAACTTTACTTTCGTAGAAGTATGAAATATTCAAATACAGTTGAGTTTTTTTCCCTTCAAATACTAAATCCTATTAGGAGATTACAGCTCTATTCAATTTCCTTTTTTACAGTACAATCAAAACAGGAAAGAAATGAGTAAAATCTGAAGAAGATTTCGTAGAAGAAATTTTATATTCATTTGAGGTAACTTTTGACAAGAACAAGATGCTTTTCTCTCTGATCATTCTTATTGCAATAAAAAGAAACTCAAATTTTCTTCATCATCTTTTCTTCAATACTGACACTTATAACCTTTATTGTTCTTAACCTGTCCTTTTAAATAAACCAATTCAGTTTTGTACTGTAATATTTCAGGTACAATTTAAACTTTAAAAATACTCCTCGTTGTCTATTTTGTCAGTTCATTTGTTCCCTTTTCGACAGCACAACATTTTCCAAGCGCGAATCGATTTCCAAATTCTTTTTTTCAGTGAATCACTTTTCAACGGTTGAGTAAAATAATGTTACATTTTTTCCGAAGTTTATCTTTTTAAATATCATCTCATAATCTTGTGTGAAACGAAAAGTTGTTGCACCATTCTCGGAAACAAGACGTTAGATGAATATCCTTTTGGTATTGATTTGAAATGGAGCTGGCATGGAGGTGCTTACCTGAAATTAAAAGAAAAGTAAATCAGTTGAAGTATCAAAGCAAAATAAATTTTAATTAACATTCTATACTTTCCGCAATCGAACAGATGCTATTGGCGTACAGTTGTTAAACTAACGTGGGGAAACATTAATGACTTCCGCAATTGATCGATATCCGTGTTTAATGATGTGAATCACAATGTTAATAATTTAATTCGGTTTTATTGACATTGCACTACATGCAACACGTGGGCCGTTGGTGAAAGACCTCGTAATTTTGAACCTCGGTCTAGTGACGAGGACAATACCTGAGTTGTCCTCTTCCTCTCCAAACTCCCACACCACACAAACGGGAAGAGTTTGAGCAACGAAACATTTATCGTACATCAGCCCCTGCTACGCGGCTGGTCAGTTGCAACAAAATTCGAACCGACGATTTGAAGAAAACTGTTAGCCGTGAGTCCGAAACCATAACCGCTATGCTACCGCGGCCTACAATGTTAAAGGATTAACTGGCTTATAAAATTCATTTCATTACAAAATCAATGTGCTTTTAAATTGTTAAATTTACTTACAATCTTTTAAAATTCAGTGATTTCCAATCGCATGTTGGTCATAAAGTTCTTGAACTATGGGATATAAATGCATAATTTTTTTTATTTGGGATTATTTTTCCACGTGGAGTTTTAGTTCAGTTTTAATTTTTTTATTAACGTCGCACTAGAAGCAACACGAAGGCTATTGGTGACGGACCCCTTAATTTTGAGCCTTGGTCAAGTGACGAGAATACACCTGAGCTGGTACCCCCTCTCCTAACTTCCACATCACGCCCTTGGGAGGACTTTGGGCCCCACAGATTTAACGTACCTCAGCCCCGGCTACACGGCGGGTCTTTAGCGGCCAAGGATCGAACCCGATACTGAACGAAAACCGCCGGTCACGAATCCGAAGTCTTGACCACTAGGCTATCGCGGCCCTTTTCCATGAGGAATCCAAAAATTTAAAATAAATGAGTATGCTGCAATTATTTTGTTTTTCGTCTATAGATGTCTAACTTATAATTTTAAATATTGATTTCTCTGTACTTTTATCTCTACAAAATGAAAAAAATTACCTACAGAATGATGTAAATATATTTGATTGGTATTGATTTAAAAAAATTTCATATCTTCAAATATTCCAGGTACTCAATTAATATTAGTGGACAAATGTTTTTATTCGATAGAATTCAATGATTTATGAGTTGAAGAATACGACATTTAAAAATATTAATTGTTGACAATTACAATTGCAACACCGTGAAGGAAAGCAATTACAAAAAAAAAAAAAAAAAGATTTTTACTGTCCGTAAACTGTATGGTACGAAGTTAAAATGATTAAATTTGTCAGCAGTATAGGGATTTACAGGGTTATGACATTAGTACAAATAGATGCCACCCCTGGCAGATAAATAAAGACATACTCGGTTAGGCATGGAATCGAAATTGGATGACAGAAACCAGCAATTCATTCTGTGCTCTTTCAGATCTGTGCAACACCACATCAACCGTATTCCCTGAAGAGGTTTATGGGCAAGTCTTTCACTAAATCATGACCAGATATTTTTAAAGGGTGATAGATGTGGCAACCGCACAGGCCAGAGCAGCTATGGAGTTCCCTATGTATCAAAGATGGTCTGAACACGACGTGCAACATGTGTTATTGCATTATTTTGTTGGAAGATGACATTTCGGAAGCCTCAAAGATAGGGCATAACCACTGGAAGTAAGATGCAAGAAATGTACCGATCTACGTTCAAATTGCCGTCGATCTGAACTAGAGATGTGCGCACCATGTACCCAATGGCTGCCCAAACCATAACACCAGACGCAAGAGTCCTGCACCGATATCGAACCCAAGCAGGTGACGAGTGGTCTTCTCGGAGTCTCCAGACACTTAAAAAGCCATCAGAATTCTGATCGTAGAACAGGGACTCGTCTGAAAAGACGACACTTTGTTACTCCTGTATCCTACTTTTTCGTTTCTGTTACTTAATATTCATCCTATCATAGCCAGATTTTGCTCTTCACCTAGAAAACATGAATTTCATGCACTCACTCAAATTTACTAAAAAATATCATGAACAAACCTCTTTCAAATTAATTGGATAATAGGGCATTGAGTTATACTGAGAGTTTGAATAAATGTTTAATTGTTCTAGGAGATGATTTTGAAAACATTATGGGAAAATCCTATGAAATTTAGAGACACTGCTTTGAAAAATTCACAAAATACACTTTTTTACTTCGTTACATGTTTTGGTGTTTTTTTATGAAGTTTTTGAATACCTTTAAAATAAACCGACAATTTTATTTGATTAATTAGAAATTTTTAGTAAGTAGCACAAACATTTATGGTTTGCTTTGTTGCAAACCTGTTCAATTTTGCAATTGAGGTTTTGTTTTGAATTTATTATCGCTGTAGGTCTTTGTCTAGGTAAGGCTATACTTTCAATTAAAACTTTCATTGGAAGTGTTACAGTAGACAGTATAAGTGAAGTGTTTAAGAAAGGTGCGGTTGAATTTACTCGCATCTATGATTCATGTCTCAAGTATGCAAAAAATAATTTATTAAAATAAAGAGAACGTTTTTGATAATTTTTCTTAGGAAATACAAAACAATGATTTCCTGGATTAGTTAATATAATTATAATAATGAATGTAATATGTTGGTCTGCACAGTAAAAATATCAATAATAAGATTAAATGTATTAAAACTATAGATTACAATATGAATTTTTAAAAAAGTTAAATTGAATTACAAAATTTATCATAATAAAAGGTATAAAATATGTAAGACTATTAATAATAAACAATTTAATATTTACTCTAAATTTGTTTTTTTGAAGCACTTATAAATATCTATAAACTTATTGAAATGTAAAATATATCAACATAAATATATTGGAGAAACTTGCAATAACATCATTTTAAGTGTTAATCGACATAGGCATGATACAAATAACTTTGGGAATAAGAAAATTTGTAAGAAAAATTCTAATTAAACATGGCTTTACAATTAAATTTTAAAATGTTGATTATTATTGAGAATGTGCCTATTTATGACAGAAGACTATGGTTAGGAAATAAGCATATTAAAGATAAAAATACCTCATATCTGTATGGTCTTAATGCTATGATTTTTAATATATGTATAATTCAAATTCTTAAACAAGGCAAAAAAAAAGAATATTGTTATAGGAAACGTAGTTAGAATATGCTAAATGCTTTCAATAATAGTAATAATGATAGAAAAATAGAGGTAGAAAAAAATAAGAGAAATTTTATGGATATGAAGGGTGTTAATGAAAAAAAAAATTATACATCCGAAACAACAAATTTTATAAGGTCTTCAATTTTTAAAGGATAATATTAAGTTTATCAATATTGAAAGAATACAATTAAAATTTTCACTATTAAAAGAATATTATTTTAAATGCTTTTAGGATTTAAAGTCTTTCAGGATTTCTCTATTTTAAATGATCATTTTGTAAGTTTTATTTAACTGAAATATTTGTTTCAATATTCCTTGTATGCTGTGCTGCTTTTTATTTTTAATTGGTTTTGTAAAGTTTACTGCTGGTATTCGGGAAACATTTAGAAATAGTTCTTTGTAGAGTAGTTTTGGTATTTTCGCAAAGCTTGAAAATTGTTTTTTCTGCGATTTCTTTGACTGTGATGTTGAATACGGTGAGCTTTAAGCCCTTCTTGTCTTTTTTTATGATGTTAAGTATTTTTATCAAATAAAATACATCATTCATGTGTGTGAGTAAATATTTTTTCTGAATTAAATATGCATTTAAATGTATCTACTCATATGAAATATTATACCTAGAAAATTTAGATTTTTTTTGTTGAAATTATTTCGGCTTATTGTTTGTTTTCCCTTTCAATCTTATTTTTTGGCAATATATTTTCATATTTTTTTTCAATTCATATTTTTGGATTTATAATCATTTATACCGACACATTTATTGATCAGGATAGTAAGGCCTATAATTCTTGAATAACCCTGGATAACAAGCTAAATCCTGTTACAATATTCCTTTCATTATTCTATATTTTAGCCTCCTTCAAATTTTTAAATATCTAAATTGAACAAAAGAATTTCATACATCATATTATTTAATTTTTTAAATATTGATTATTTATATTCCAATAACATGATATATATATATATATATTTGTGCGTGCGTGTGCGTGCATGTGTGTGTGTGTTCTCCAATATTTCGCTTTTCTCCAAATTTTGGGTTAAAAGTTTTTACGATAATTATATCTTTTTCAATTAGGTTGATGGCTGACTTCTTTCTACTTTTTCATTAAATTTATTTTCTTTTAGTATTTTCTGTAGTTTATTTTACTTTTTATTTACAGAGAAATATTAATATCTATATTCAATATATATTGTTTAATTCCCATTTAATGAGATTTTTTCCTAATTTATTTTTGAAATAAGTTTTCGAGTTTAATTACATAAAAGCATCAAATTATATATATATATATATATATATATATATATATATATATATATATATAGTTAAATTGTATGATATGTAATTATATTTAAGTGAAATTTTAGTGATTATTCTTTAAAGTGTCCATACATTTTTAGCAACTTTAAAGAAAATATCATGTTTAAATTATTTTTCCGTATGTATTCCTATTATTATGAAAATCATCAGAGCTGAATCAGTGAACGACAATGAATGTTCCAATATATATATAATATCCGCAATGTGAATCAATCTGTGGAATTTTAAAAAAAAAATTTCTCAATATAACAACACAAGTGCACTCCATATTTTAATTCGAAAATTCCTTTATTAAAAATTATTTTTCTGCTTAAGTGCACTTACTAAATGTTTTGTCATTTTTTTCTGCATTGATATTTTTAGAATTTCTTATCTTTCTATATACAAAAATTATAAATGATTATTAAAAACAACTGACTCCCATAATAATTTCCTCAATTTCAAATCCTTCGCAATTGATCAGATTTGCTATCACCCTAATGTATTGTTAGCAACTTAATTATGATGTTAGGAAGATAATTAATTAACTACTTAACGCAATTAAATAATTTCTGTAGTTAATTTTCTGTGGTTAAAATTTAGATTTTGTTAATATTCTCATTAAGAATTTTTCAGTTATGGAGGATACACAAGTTACGGAAGACGCAAAACGTTCTATCCAGCGCGTTTTAAAGTTTTTAACAGAAATCGATAGCTTTCTTGACTTTTAAATTCGAATAACATACAAAATATCTTACAATTTTACAATTCTGTGCAACAAAGGAGTAACCAATAGGGTAAAAAGGGAAAAAATAGTTTTTTCCTTCGGCCGTTTAGGAAGTAAATGTAAATTGGTAGTTGGTGCTCCTCGATCATCCAGTAGTCGTTCTTAATTTTTTTGGTGGTCCCTGTTATAATCATTCTATTCTTACATGAAGGACCTTTAAAGATTCATTGTACATCTCAAGAAATATCACCAATTCATATGGGAGTGCAGAGGGCTTTAGGTCTCTTTTTGGTCAATCATCCTACTTCTAAGCAATTCATATAAATGAGGAATCCCTCCTAGATTAGTACACATTTCCCACAAATATAGAAATTCAATAGACTCATACGTGATACATGCACACATGTACACAACAGAATCATACACATTCTCTATTGAAAGAACTTAAGCTTAAAATTGCCTAATAAGAATGAATATCAACCACTATGTGTAGCCTCTATCAGTTTTCTCTAAAAGCTATGTGGGCTCTTGTCAAATGCTAAATCCGTAACTACAACTGACTAAATTTAATAAACTAATAGCAGCACCAAATTTTGTTATTTGAGTGATAATGTCGGTTTTAATTTAGTTTACTCCATCTTCCTGATCGCTACATTTCTTCTCTATCTCCAATATATGGTATTGATAATTTCTACTCTTAAAATTCCTAGTTTAAAGATACTATTTAATTTAGAGACGGAACGCTGTATCAAAATGTACTGGAAATGCACATTTATTTTCATCATAAAAAATAAATTGACAAACTTTCAATTCAGTTTAAAAAATTTTAATTGAAAACTAAAGTGTTTCGTTCATTCTAACTACTTAATAATCGAACATATGGTCACACACATCAGTTTAATGTTTAGTCAAATATATTCAGCTGTAATGAGAAATCGTAACTTTTTATTAATGTCGTTAATATCAACAAAGACAGCAGATTTTAAATTTCAACATCTGATGGAAAAAGTGGTTATTTGCAGACCCTTTTCACCATTAGGCAAAATTTAAAGAGTTCATTTTTATTATAAGCCATAATTGTCTTCTTTGGTATCTTCATTTCCTTCTAAGAATTATTTTCAATGATTTTAATATTTATACTTTACTTAGTTGAGTATGAATGGAATATGTATAGCTGTCTAAACTGAGTCTGTAGAGAATTTCAAGATCTTAAGTTTATTGAAAATTACGAAAAAATGAAATATTGTTGTGTGTCAACTTATACACAACTTAAATATCATTCTAAGGATGAATTTTAAAGCAAATAAAAGAAATTAAAGAGAACTAATAATTCTAAATAGCTCTTAATACAACAGCATTTCTAAAATCTTACAAATGAAGAAAACAGTTTAAAAGTTAAATTTTAAAGGTTATTTATGTTCATTTATTTTTAAATTAGATCTGAACTTTTTGATGTCAAAGAATTAATAATGGATCCATTTATCATTAGATAGTTGAAAATCAACAAAAAGCTTATATGAATATTTTGTTTTATTTTTGAATCAACAGCGATAAATTAAGAAATAATCTTATGTAACCAAATCAGAAATAAGTAATGAAAGCCTGCACGTCAAATGCACAAAAACACAATTCTAAAACCACATAAGCAGCTTGAGCAATCACGAAATCAATATGTTTACTCAGAAATTAAGTATGAAAGTAAACTCATTACTTAACCAAATTAATTTCCTTTGAGATATTAGCAAAGTTTGCAACAATATTCAGCTGCGATGAGAATTTCAAAAGTTTAAAGAGGTGTACTTTTTTCGCGATTACATGAATCAATTCGATTTTCTGAATACATGTCAAAAATTATAATACCTATATAAGTATTGATTAAAAGAACTCAACTCAATTTGTTTCCGTCCTTTTCTCTTAAAACGAAGTATTAAAAGTAAATAAAATGACGGTTTTAAAAACATTCTCGAATTTGTGGTGGAATAAAACAAATAACAGTAAGTATTTCACTTAACTAATTGATTGAAAATAATATTTTATAAAAAAATATCTCGAAGATAGTAGAAATCTTTTGATTTAATAATTTGATTAACTATTTGTACTATCCATGGTATTTAATTAATAATAGTGCATTTAATATAATAATGTGACGATAACATAGTAAACAATGTTATTCAGAAATAATAAAATTTGAAATTATAACTCAGTGCACTCAGAAATTTAAGAGAATTTTCTTTTTATAAAATATAAATGCATTATAAAATCATATTTAATTAATTAAGTAACACGAGTCACTCAGAATTAAAAATTCTAGCCAATAAATAAAGTATACAAAATTTTTATTTCAAAACAGCATTATTTAAAAATTTCTAACAAATATAAGCGAGAATTAATTTAGTTTTAATCATAATTTGAAAAGACTACAAATATATAATACTTAATTTTAGTTTTACTATCAATTCAAACATTCTGTAGAACGGCGATAAATGTACGCTGGTCGGTAAAATTTAAAATCAAAAGGATTTTTTTCAATGTAACATTGTACGAATGCTTTCCGAATAAAACCATAAGATTCCCATAACATGAAAACATGATTAATGTAAACAAGGTGTACCAGAAAAGAAATCAAAGGATAAAAAGGAATTTTATTGAAAAAAGTAGCATGTACCGCAATGTGACTGAAGGCTTAAACATCCATTGAACAGGTGGCCAGCCAGAAAATTCCAACGTTTGGTAGAGGAAATGTACTCCCCTGAATGTTATGCATCAGATATTCACATAGTCAGACAATGCTGAGCATGAGGTTCTCAATGAGTTGAGGCATTTTTGCCCATTTGTCAAAAACCACTAATCGGAGCCCAGAAATCGTTACTGCACTGGAAGAAATACGAAGACTATTGGCGACGGACCTCGTAATTTTGTACCTCAGTCGAGTGACGAGGACGGCATCTGAGCTGGCATCCCCTCTCTTATCTTCCACATCACTCCAACGGGTGGACTTTGGGCCCGACAGATTTAACGTACAACAGCCCCGGCTACACGGCGGGTCTTTAGCGGCCAAGCATTGAACCCGCGACTGAACGAAAATCGCCGGGCATGAATCTGAAACCATGACTACTAGGCTACAGCGGCCACAAACTTAAGAGGAAAATAAGAATATTTTTAGTTACAAATTATAACTCAAGCACCTGCAAGCAAAAGTAAATGAGAGTTATGAGCTGATCTAGAACATATTTTCCCCCATTCTCTTTTGAGGACTACCATTCATTCTGGTTTTTTTTTATTGCTTTTAAATTTCGGTACCTTTAAATATGTCTATGTTTTAAATTTATCTTTAAATATGTCTCCTTAATGTCGAGAAGCAGGTTTGAAACTCGAAACCTAATCACAGGATGGAGAAATATTCCAATATTCAAATACATTCCCATGACTTTAACACGAACACCCATATACCTTAATAAATCTATTGAATTTTGAAATATTGTATAAATGTAAGCCACCTTTCTCTTCAATAGGTAACGTTAAGTAACAATTGAGCACAGCAATATGTTAGACGACATATCACATTAAACAAAGAAACGAGTAAGTGCGATACATAAATAACTATTTGTTGCGGCTCTTTCATATCTAAAAACATAAATAATTTTGCAACTCTCAGCAGTTTATTGTATTCCCCCCTAGTCCAAACACACCAAATTCTTCAGAGCGCTCATCGTAAATAACCCTCAATTTCAGTTTACACTAAATGCAGGTTAAAAAAATTCCATGAACATTTGCTTGCTAACTCCAAGCCTAAGATTCTCATAAATCCAAATTAAATCCAACAAACAAAATAATTATGTATATCCTGCTTCGTACACCTATTAATACATATGGTTCTCCTGTCTGGACTTAAAATATAACTATATATATAATAAAACTATAAAACAACTTATAACAAATACAACTATAATAATAAGAACTAAATATTCAATGGTAGAGATAATTCATGTTACATATATTGGAGTTATAAGTCATAATTTCGGTATGATATGGAAATTTTAAAGCACTGGTTCCAGGTCAGTCTCCCTCTTCGTCACCAGATCAAGGTTCAAAGCTACGGGGTTCTTCGACAGTACTCTTCATGTTGCTTTGAAGGGTAACTGATCAATCAATCTTTATTGAGGCAGTTAGTAATGTTTCCATAGAGCACACTGAAATTACCTGATTGTTTTAAAACGCAACTGAATGTTTTCGGAGAAGGTATCTATAAGAAATTAGAAAAATGTTCTTGAGGTGAAACGAATTTAGAGTAAACATTTCCACAAAGTTTTAACGAAACGATTCTCTTACAAAACTCTGACTTTCAAAGTAAGTAAGTGTTCAGATCGAAGTATCTTGAATTTATCTTGAGTTCTAATATCAGCTATTGACTTCATTCTTTATAAGTGTAATCAGTTACTACCTTATTTGTTACATCATGCTTTGAACATATTTAGAAAAATATTCGTTTTTTCAAATGTTTGTTTCAAAAAGACAATCAAAAAGTATACCTTCACATTTAGTGACAGACACTATGAAACTGTGAGATTTATCAGCTACTTTGGGGGCAATAGCTTCAACATCAGTAGCTAACAATCATGTCACAATGCATGATTCTGTCAAGTAATTTTTTTAATAATTAAAGAAATGGAGCAAAGATAACTAGGATGATAAGACAACAAGGTTTATACAAATGGTTTGTTTATATTTTCTAATTTTGTGGCTAAAAAAAATCAAGAATGCCAATTAAACTTCTAATCCCACCCCTCAATAAATGGCTTTCCTACAAATGTGATTCCGAAGAAATTTAAATATTGATTAATATTTTGAACATTCACTTACCGGGATTACGGAAGTGACTCTGTAGATATCACGCAATGTATTAGAGATGAAGGTATCGCTGTTCTGAAATAGAACCAAAGACATAATTTAGTAAAGTTGCGTTTAGCATGTATTAACATACTAACAAAAAATATGACACAAACTCCAATCTCTATTTATAATGAAAAATGCTCCTCTATGTGTATTACCTCCTCTATGAAACTATTGAACAGAAAACTTGAAAATATATGAAATTATTACTCATTTTTATGCAACAGTCAAATTTGTGCTACTAAGTAATATGTTCCGAATTTTATCTCCTAATTTTCATCGACAGATTAAAGCTTAATTTCATGTACAAATATTTTAAAATTTCTATGTAATGTGTAATAATTTGCAAGGACATGGCAAGAGTAACAAATTTCATTCTGTACTCACTTACGCTCAAATACCATCAAAATCAATCAGATATCTCTGTTCCCGTTTGAATCACTGTGCAATACAAGATATTAAATGCTTACGTTCCTTCACCACAACATTTTTGGTGTTCTCTTAGGATTGTGTTTATAAAATTATATATTAAATATATAAGTGCCTTTAGAATCTAGTATTAATGAATATTAATAATATTCATACATATGGAGCTATTGTTTTCCTGGTTTTAGAGACGCTAACTCAATAATTCACCAAACTACTCCAAACACTCGTTAATATACGTGTATTAGAAACAAATTTGTGTTTAATAAGAATATTAAGTTTAATAAGAAGGTCAATTTGTGTTTAATAAGGATATTAAGCAGATGGTAGGGATAAGACATCACTCAGATTCCTCTAGACTGTAAGAATCCCAGTTATGTTAAAATGGTAACCATCAAGTGAATACACAGTAAAATAATAAAATTACAAAAGTCGTCCCAATTCTAATTTAAGAATTTAGGTAACTAAAATAGAGTAAATATTTAATTTCTTCCCCAAACCTCAGGAGAATAAACTTTCCTGTCGACCTCTCGCGATCATTACTTCTATTTGTAGGATTGCGAAATCTGATTGTAAGAAAAATGTTAGTGTGTTTTTCTGTCTGAGAAAGTCCACAGAATTTATAACGTAATTTTTTCATGCTAGGCAAAGACAGCCATAAAGGGTGAATGTAAAGGGCACTATATCCTTTGTAACTGTCGTATATCTCTTCGAATGGGGATAAAACGGGTATCGATTTTAATGGTTTAAAAGGAACTGAAGCTTGATATTAACGAGCTAAATGATTAACTGTCTCTAATCAAAAACTTCTAAATTTTTTACTGCTCTGACTCTTTTGTGTCCAAAATTAGGTAGATAATGTTATAAATAACACATGTTTAACTATCATTCGAATTCGATTGGTAGCTTCACATTTAGTGACATTTTAGGTACGCTACAAGGGAATGGGAAAGCTCGGGAGCTCACGGACGATATTATTCCCATTAAGACGTGGAATCCAGCACTGATGTTATTACATGCCCTCCCCCCCCCCTGGGTAGAGAGATTGGTATACTCACTTGACCGATTTTGAAAATTACATAGTTCATCTCAGTTAGCCCTTATTTTATTTCTAGATTCGAAGTTAATGAACAATCAATTATTCGCTTTCTTCGTGGAAGCTATTCATTCATAATTCGTGGAAGCTATTCATTAATAATTTTTAACTACATGTGATAAAAATTATAGATACTCAAATTAGAGATAACTAATATACGCTTCCTTTGAAAACTTTTGAGTTTTCTTCAATTGTTGGAGGGAATTGCAGGAAATTTTTGATATAACTATTCTAGGACACTGGTAGAGTAAATATGTAAGACTTTTGGTATATTACTTGACACTTTTTTCAATAATTGTACATAATAACTCATATTTTTTATATACAACTGTTATTTATTTTTTTAAAAATTTAAAAGTCAAGTGCACACACACACACACACACACACACACATATATATATATATATATAT
>BMAW01055149.1:0-21011 GCA_019974015.1 Nephila pilipes
AAGTTCGATGTTTTTTCCATAAGGATCAGATCTGCAGTTGAAGGGGCTTATCGCTAACGAAAAAAAAAAAATATGCAGCAAAATCCATTATTTATATTTTCATTCAAATATAAATGTTTACGCATCGAGTATTCTGTCGTCATTGAGAAAGCTAGATTCCGACTCTTAAAAAGTCTATCAAAACTCGTCTATAAATATGTAGGTATATTTTTTTCATTCTTATGGAAATTTTGAGTTCTGTTCAAACAATGACATAAAAGAAAACAGATCGTTTTCCTTTTCTCAAGACCATTCAGATTTTTCTCTTTGATTTCCGAAAATCATAGGGATTTTTTTTTTCTTTTTGATTAAAAAACAGATGGTACCGTAATTTTTCGAAATATTTGTGTAACATGAGAGACCTCTATGTCACAACCGTTCTAAATATATTTTTAACGTGTTATTCTTCCAATTGTATTTCCACTTATCAAATTATAAAACTAGTCCTTACAGCAATTTTCTATATTGTATAAAAAAAATTAGTTTATAGTGTTGCTGAATTTATTATTGTGAATTAACTGTGACACACAATGGCTTAAAGATGAAATAAACTGTATCCTTTAAAAGACGTTTAACGTATGTGTGTCTGAGGTCTGTCATCTTAAATGTTTTTCTAGTTATAAGATCTAAATTTCAACTCAAGTTTAATCACAGCTTAAGTAAATAAAATACACAGTTCTATCTGAATTGTATGTTTACTTAATCTTTTTTTTCCTAGCGGCTGCTTTCAAATAGATTAATCTCTCATTACGCGAGTACTATCAAGTTCTACAATCTATCAAAGAATATGCTTACCGGAATATGCTGCGAGTACCTCTTGTAACTGCTCCGACAGCATTGCGTCCTAATCTCACGAAGTCCTGCAATACACGGCAAAATACCTTTGCACGCATCACACTAGCAATCATCTTATTACTGTTATCTTGATAATCTACATTTCAGTTCTCTGCCACTTCTATACGATTTGATTATATATATTCAAAATATATACGATATATTCAATTCTATATATTGAATAATAATAATTATTATTAATAATATATATATACGATTTCTAGTGATTATATCTATTCAATACGATTTGATTACATCACTTCCAAGGTTCATTTAATTTGAATCACTTTCTATTTGATTTGGAAGTGACTAGGAACTTAAATATAAAATCAGAAAGAACCCCAGATGTTAACAGAAGTGGAAAATTCGGGAATATCCCATGTTACAATGGTATAAAAGTAACCTTTTAAAATGTGTTAAAATTAGACATTATTCTATACAAATCAAACATAGATTTTTTTTAAATGGAAAAGACGGTGTCTGCTCAGTCCTCGCCTTTTGAACGAAATTTAAATTTGTGACGTCCGCCGCCAAGAGACTTCGTATTATTTCTAAGGGTGACCTCAATGAACAATTAATTGATCTCAATAGACTTTTTAAGTTATAATACATTTGATCATCAACTGGATAATTTTGTGTATCTTTTACATACTCCCACTAATGTATTAACAATATGTCACAGATATTTTTTTTCAAAAGTTTTCACTTTAGAACGCTATCTTTTGTTCATATAGTATTATGAAGCTAGTGGTTATAATAAATAAAGCATTGAAAAATTGTGTTAATAGCTTCTGGTGTAAAAATACATCGATTATTTCATTTTCTCGAAAGCAAACAACCTGGATAATTAAAATACTCTTTCTTAAAAGCAATTATCCTCCTTTTAGACCTTTATAACAAAAAATCTCAAAATTCAAAGATAAAATAATTTTAACTATTTGAAATATACTATCAATATATCAAATTAGATGAAATTGAAATATAGAACTAAAAGATGTCATGAAATATATATATATATATGTATATTACGTTTAATCATAGCGGGAAGTTTTAATTTCTCAGAATAATGCACTTCTGGACATAAAAACTGTGACGTATTTCCTTCATTATTAAACTTCATAGCCAATTTAATGTCTAATTAAACACACATTATATAGTTCATATTAGCTCTAAGCACAGAATATTCAAGATCTCTTTTTCTCTCTCTTTCCAATCCCTTTTAACTCATTTATTCCTAGTTTATATTCTAATAATAAAGACAAACCTAGCTAAATCATTCGTTTCTATTCTCACACTTCTTGCACATTACAAGTGTAACTCGCATTATTTTCTAACTAGAAGTGAATTCCGTCCAAACGATTAATTACGATGGTTCATTTCAGTCTACCCAACTATAAACTACCCATATCCGTTCTTCATATTCTGTAGGCACGTACTGTGCTTTAAATGCATAATTTTGAATGTTCTAATTCTATTTTTGAACGGAAATACTTTTTTCTACATGGAATTTGTCAAATTTGAAATATTCATAAAAAAGGATTTAAGAATTAGTATTTACATAGAATCTCAGCTATTATTATTTTTTTAGTTTCAGGAGTTTTTTTTTAATAATATGCACAAAAATAGTGGGCTGGGAGAGGAAGTATGATTTTCAAATCAATTTTCCATTTAAAAACATTATTCTACATCTCTTAAGCGATAATTTATGCTTTAAATATCGAAAATAAAATTCAGATACGGTTAAATACACTTCCATTTCAAGCGAACCAACTCGAAAAATCTCTACAACTTCCCGAATTTCTGCGTTATACTTTCTTTCCTCTCTATAAATGCTGATTATAACCACTAAAATTTCGAATAAGATTTTGTTTAATTTGTATAGCTTATTTTCTTACACAACTGAACATGAGAAAGAGAAATTAGCTCATTAATTAATACATTTATTATAATATCTGAAAAGTAATCACACCCATCAAGAATGTGCTTCGAAGTTTGCTGTTCAGTAACTCAGGGTTCAATATTCAACATTCAAAAGAATCGATGTAACTTAATTATCTAAATGTTCAATTCTCAAAAGATATCATTTAATTATTCATCAAATGAAACTTTCAACCCATTTTAAATTTATTCATTCAGGTTTCAACAACTTTCTTAACACGTTTTCCAAAAATAAAGTATGTCTTAAATGATTATAAGACTTGAGTTTTTTTATTAACATGCACTAACATTGTTTTGAGAAAATGGCATCGACAAACTTGCATGGGCATACAATTAAAGATATAAGGTGTTAGGTTCAACAGATTGACACTATAATACATTGCGATTATTATAATTACATTTAGTTTCCTTTTTAGGTATATTTATGCCAACGGTAGCCTAGTAGTCTAAGTCGCGGATACGCGGCCGGTGGTTTTCTTCGAATCTTGGCTTCGAGCCGTGATACCACAAATGATCTGCCTCACAGAGAAACTTAAGCACTTTAAATCTATAGA
This sequence comes from Nephila pilipes, assembly GCA_019974015.1. Taxonomy (NCBI): domain Eukaryota; kingdom Metazoa; phylum Arthropoda; class Arachnida; order Araneae; family Nephilidae; genus Nephila; species Nephila pilipes. The sequence continues at coordinate 3,366 of BMAW01055149.1, forward strand.
GGCCAAAGTCCTCCTACTGGCGTGGTATGTACGTTAGGAGATGGGGTGCCATCTCTGGTATCACTTGACTGAGGTTCGAAATTCCGATATCATCGACAATAGCTCTCGTGTTGCTTCTAGTGCGACGTTAATAAAACCAAACTAATTTAAGATTATTTTTTTGCATTGATATATTTAATTCAATATTTTATCGTCCGCTTTTACTTGAATATATTTCAGAATATTCTTATCTACTCTTATAATTTATCAATTTCTGTTACTTTAGTTTTTAATTTAATAATTGGTTTTCATGGCAGAATCGTCTGTTTTATTCTTTTTGTTGTTAACTAAAGCAAACTTTTTTGTTCTTAAGAGTCTTTTTGCTCATGAAAATTAAAATACGTTAAGAATTTAATGAAGTTATTTTCTTTTCTTGATATTAATTGCTTCTTTGGAGCCTGGGGCTCAAAATAATGCTCACTTTATTCTAATTAAAATTCAATTTGAATAATTCTAGATTTTCGAGAAATTAACAGAAAAAAAAAGTTCGCACTTGTTAAAATGAAATTAGAAAAGCCGATTGTAATTTTTACTATTTTTTTCCGAGTTAACCAGGTTACTGTAGTAAGATTTGATAACAAATAATATATTTTAATTATCTGATGCCTATTAATATTTTATTAATAGGCATTCCCAATGAAGCATAACTCTGATCAAAATCCAGCAGCTACGAATGGGTCACATTATCCTTTTTTCACTCTTTATTTTTTCAAACTAAAAACATATGAGTATAAAATGTTATTGAGGATAAATATCCACATTATGATCGATAAAAAGAAATATATTAAATTATGTAACAGCAAAGAAAATTCTTTGTGAAAAATATTTTTTAGTATAATTTAGATATATGTATCTTTCCTATCTCTTCTAGTGCATTCGAAATTCCTCCTTCGAAATATTGGCTCGCAGTATGGAAGAAATCAGTTTTATATTGAAATGAAATTCAAATGAATGCCGTCTGCCACACGATACAAAATACAGCGGAGATGGCTACTGGTGGTGTCAATGCAATCTTGATCGAATTGCTTCACAAGAATTTTCCATTTCTCTGAACAGGAAGAGGTAGATTTATAGATATAAAAAGGAGTGAAGATAAAAGCTACAGATATCTACACTGATTGAAAGCTCGGGTCTCACGAAGACATCGCTGGAGGCGCTGTGGTTTGTTCTGTCGCGTTTATACTTGCCTCCTTTCATATTTATGTTTCTTAGCTTCAGTCTCTCTTTCTAGAGTATTTAATATGAATATTTCAAAATATGTTAAATACGATATCTATTTTTAAATATTCGAATAAATAGCATTAAATAATTGAATTGTTGATAAATTTGTTTGATTTAGTTTAATAAACATATTTATATCTTAAAATTTCAATTAGTTCCTAACTCGACCTTCATAACGTAATTGTCTTCTTACTAAAGATAAACGTAACTTATAATGTAACCATAAAATCAAATTGGTTTTTCAATCAAAATCATTTTCCTTTTGGTTATTTCCTCCTAATAATTTTTCTCTTAACGATCATAATGCAAAAGTCCTCTGTTTATTTTTAAAACTTATTGGTAAAAAGCATTGTACTCTTACGTCCAATATTAAACACGTTCGTATAGGTAGGAGTTACTACATTTGTGAATTAATGCAATTAACTCTAAGTGGCAGTGATCTACTGAATAATTAATCAACCAACATTAGTAAACAGTACTACAGTAATAAATCCAGATTCTTTAAGAGAGACAGAGATAGCCTACGGTTGTGATACTGTTTGTGATTACAGATCAAAGTTACAATAAGAGAGAAGACTGATAAAGGCTATTGAACGAATCTCCGGTGAAGGGGCGAACTCGCCCAAATGGCTTAGTGCTGCAAACTGCACCCCCCTTGAGACAATCTCCCTCCACTCCGCGTTTATTGACTTAAAGAATTTTTTTTCATCAATAAAGGGTTAGATATAACAGTTAATTCTGGAACAAAGAACATAAGATACTACATAATTTCGAAATTCGAATGTAAATAAAAGCTTACGATGTATTAAGAGAGCAAGAAATATAAGTTACAAGAATAAAATATTAAGATTAGAATTTTCTTTCAAACATAAGATGAATAACACACGATTTATGAATAGCTAAATGGCACTATATAAAAAGCAGCTACAAACTCCTGAATTGAAAATGAAGTATTTGGCAGACATATAATACATATATAAAAAGTATACAAATATATATGCGCAATAAGGAAAATTTAAACATACGGAAAACGTAATGAAAAATTTAAGCTATTATGAAATTTGTTGAATTTTTTCCAGCTGTAAGAATACAAGTTTTAAGCTTGAAATGCATACTATAGGATTTTCACACATTGATGTCAGCCTAATAGCTATTGCTTCAACAAAAGAACAATTTAAATGAAAACCTTTGGTTAAAAGGCAAGAAAGAGCGTAGTGGCCAGCATTTCCACAAGAGACATAGAACATAAATTTGTATTTTTCAAATTAAAACGATTTAAAGAACAAACGAAGAGACCAGGATCAGTCAAGAAGAGAATAATTAAACCTGAATTGCTAAAAAAAATATTCAAATTTGGTCTTGGAATAAATGACTGAACCCGAATGCCGGTACTACTTGTTGACCACTAGAACTCCCTATCAGAAAGACAAAGAAGCATATTTTTTAAAATATTAACTATATGGGACAGAAGGGCTTTGACATCCATAACATCACTATTAATTACTGAGAGATTACAATTCTGCAATGATAATCTCCGATGTGGGCCTGAACCCAATATAAGCTTTAAAAATCAAAAATGTTGCTAATTTTTCTTTAATGATATTCATAAAGGCCTATTTATATCTGGTACTCTGAAGTAAACAATTTTGATGATGAACTGTCGGAATAAATAGTAATTTTGAAGGTATGAAAGACGATACACAATACGGCAAATCCATTTGCTGAAATTTTGGAATGGGAAACTGAATTATAAAAATTTGGTTTAATTGTATGTACCCTATTTAGGACACCCAAGTGAAAGGCACATACGGCGAACCTAGTTTTGAACCCAATCCTGAATCCGTCTGGGTAAATCTACCACTCTAAGGGCCCCGAAAATTTGTAAGGAAGAAGAATTTGTTTTTGATGACGAACAGTTCCCATTGAAGTATTCGAGAGTCGAATGGGTTATTATTAAAAAAAAAGTGAAAAATTCTAAGCTCAAAGTTGATATTTAAGAAAATGAAATCTTACGGTAAGGAGAATAGGGGAGATCCAGTAATTACCCGTAGGGGTTGGACACATCGTATTGGCCTTGGTAGTTTTTAAACGTTAAATTCTCTGAATGGGGGAGGGAAGTTCCAAGAGAGCCTCCAATTAATCAGGATACCTAAATATTTATAAAATTTACAAATGGCTATATAGGAGTTGTTTAGTTTAAATAATGGATTTCAACTGAAGGCGATGCCACTACGAACTCCCTTGTTATTGATTAACAGGTATCTAAATACTAACGATGAGATTTTCTCAATCGAAATGTCTGGCCTTAGTCATATCAAATGATCAACAATAATTAAAATATTAGAATTATGCTCTAGAATTTTTCTAGAATTTCAGTAGGAACTGACCAACAGATTACCCACAAAAACTTGAATGAAAAAGATTTCCCTATTAATATCCAAAATATAATTTAAATATAAATTCCGCAGAGTGGATGCAAACATCAGACCCTGTTGACACCCTAGAATAATTAGGTGCTTTAATGTAAAACTAGTATTAGAAAAATAACATGTCGATTCATTAAGTAAAAAAAAATTGAAATCATATTGGAAATTGAAGTAAAAAAGATTATTTGTGACAAACCTCGTAGCTTTGAATCTCAGTCAAGGAATGAAGACGACACCTGAACTAGCACTTCTGTCTCCAAACTTCCACTCCATACCAAAGGAAGGACCTGTGACTTCGACCAATTTAACGTTCATTAACCCTGTTAAGCAATGGGTATCAAATGGCATCAGGGTTTGAACCCACCACACGACAAAAACAATGCTGGCTGCAAGTCAGCGACCATGACCATTCGTCTGGCGCAGTCTCAAGTCAGATCAATCATGGTGGTTTTTAATTCCTAAGTTGAAGCAAAGTGAGTTGAAAATAAAAACTCGTTTATTTACTAAGTATTAGATATTTTAACAACAAGTAGTTTTGACTTCCCTTGATTGAGGAAGGGATCAGGATTAGCCCTGTGCTTCAAACTGCGATCGATGAGAGGAGAATCTGCTATAAGTCTGTATAAAGGGAAGTGAGAAGTGTAAGTGCGAAATATCTGAAAGTTGGATAACCCACCTCTTTATATAAGGATACGATAATGCCACCAACACAAGAAAAGAATCAGAAAGGAAAGGGTCTGACCATCAACCCTACTGGTAGCATTCCTAGAAGATTTGCAATATTGTACTCGACACGGGATTTGACTCTCTGTACCTGAAGAGAGATGTAATAAGGTATTTTTACAAATTGTACGATACACGGGGGCTATCCAATCACTTCCATAGGAAAATAATTTCCTTTTCATCCTTAATAATAATTCTCAAAAACTATTTCGTATTGATAATTAACCATCACCAATTTTCCTCAAGGTAATATTTTGAATGTAATATTAATTTGATTGCTTTGATTATTTAAAATTAGATATTTCTTAAAATATTTACATGTACAATTGTCAAGAATTTAAAAATTTTTATCTACTTAAAAATACAGATTTTAAAATAATTTGTATTTAATTCGAAAGTGTTTTTAAAAATGTTACACTATTGTTCTCTCTCAAAATAAAAAATAAATATACAGTAATTTTTTCGATAGGTTTTTTGTTATTTTTATTGACGTCAGACTTAGAAACAACAGGAGGAGTGTAGTAATTTTTTTCCGGATTTCATTCGCTAGAATGAATAGTTCATTGAATTACCAAGAAAACTAAGAGTAATTATTAAAGCATTTATAAAATTTTCTCTTAATTACTATAATTAATAATAGATACATTTAATTTCTCAAGTATGTATTTTGTTTTCCTCCCCTTACAAAGTAATTAGCAATAAGGAACTATTATATATTATATAATAACAATTTGCAGTTATATATTGAGCAATAGCATAATTATCTACATATGAATGCACATTTAAGCACATTTTTTTTAAGCACATTTCTTATTTCTTTCAAGGACGTATGTTGATAGCTTTAAATGTTTTGCATTCTATTTTTTTGGCTAATGCACTGAGAAATGATACAGTTTTTGGTTCTCCTTTCTTTCCCTAACTCCTGAATTTTAGACTGACTATACACAGCGTTTTAAGTCACCAAATTTGCTTTGAAATTTAAATTAAAACTAAAAGCAGAAATAATTGCAATTTCAATGGTTTGAAATTCACTTTTCAAATTCTATACTAATTAGCATTATTGAAAAATATTCCTAGACATTAGTGTATTGTTTTTAGAAATACATTCTTGGATAACCGGTCTGTGACTGATATGCGACATTATGCGAGAAAGGAAGAATATTTCCACATTATTGCATGTGTTCTATGTCTGAAATCCTCTCTAAAAACATATCAATATGATAAACATTCTGAAACATATATATTCTTCGGTTCATTAGATGTATTATCGTTCTTTTAGGAAAGATTTTTACCTTATCAGTCATTTGGTATTTGGAAATCTTGATTTCAGCACCAATCGGTTGGGAATATGCTCTTATGAAAAATGTGACTAAGATAACAGATATGTGACAATTCTTGTTTCCTGAAGATATGAATTCCTCCATGCGTTGCTAAGAATATTCATACATTCCCTCGCAAAATTTAATTTTTGAATGCTATTATGAATATAAAAATAGTGTAAGAAGTTATTGTTTCATTTTTCAACCGGAGAAATATCTTATTGCATTCTATATTAAACATTTAAAAAAAGAGAATTTTTTTCAGAAATTATTATTCATTTTTCCTTATGATAACAGGATTTTAAATGCTTGTTCTGGAGAACTCTATAAATATTTTAAAACTTTTACTAAATAATTGCAATATTTATATACAGGGTGTCCAGCCTTAATGTGACCCATTAGCTACGAGGGCTATTCAGAAAGTAAGGAACGTTTCCGTCTGACGTCGCTAGGCGCGTACCGATCACGTATATTTTGGTGTCTGCGTGCTAGGTATCTGAGTCGGCGTCCAGCCATCACAACGGGAACATTTCCATGCTGCCCATTTTTTCGATATTCAAATTTAAAATGTGCGCTGCAATTGAAAATCCCGCCAGTTGTGAGGTGCGGTCTGTAATACGGTTTTTGTTGGCAAAAAAACCTAAAACCTATAGAAATTTATCGGCAAGTGTGTGAAGTGTACGGAAGCAACGAAATGAATGAAAATTCCTTCCGGAAATGGTGCAATCAGTTTAAAAATGGCCGAACTGACGTTCACGATGAAGAGAAGAGTAGACGCAAGAGCATTGTGACTAACGAACTGGTCGCTAAAGTTGATGAAAAGATTCGTGAAAACCGCCGTTTCATAATGACAGAGCTTTCGCTTAGTTTTCCACAAGTTTCACGGACTTTGTTGTTTGAAATTGTCACATAATCAGAGATCGCAGGCGGCAGAATTCAATGACGAAGGAATTTCAAAGCTTGTCTACCACTATGATAAGTGCCTCAATTTGTTTGGTAACTATGTAGAAAAGTAGAATTTTAGTCGCCCTTTCTGATGTATATAATAATTTTTTTTCTTGTACTTAGTTTCTTTTTAATTCCAAAACGTTCCTTACTTTCTGAATATCCCTCGTAATTCTCGAACCGTTCGGTTTAGATATGCACTTCCAATTTGAAAAATGTTTTAAAAAAGATAAAGAATGTTTGTAGGTGCTTTTCGAACCAAAAACCCCATTAAGAAAAAAATTACAAAAATTAAATTTTTATACGCTCCCCAGGTCCTATCACTTGTATTTCGGAAAAGTTGCAGTACACAAAAATAAAGTAAACACAAAATGTTTCATTTTATTTCGATAAAAATTGGCCGAGTTATGGAACTTTGAAAATCATACATTTCATCAATTCTCTTGGCCATTTTCAAGAAGCCCTCCCTTTGGCGTGGTGTGGATGTTAGGAGAGGGTGGTGCCAGCTCAGGTGTCGTCCTCGTCACTTGACCATGGTTCAAAATTACGAGGTTCGTCTCCAATAGCCCTCGTGTTGCTTCTAGTGCGACGTTAATAGAAACTAAACTAAATTCAAGAAGCTAGTAAGGGGCCGTCTCCAAAGTGAAATTAATTGGTACTCTGCTTGGAAACTTTCGCTCTTGCACGTCACTCTTATGTAAATCGTTTTTAAATTTAAAAGTACATACATTACGTTAATAATACAATAATTAAGTACTTAAGAAATTAAATTTATTCCAATCTCTTTGGACGAAGAAAACGTTTCAATAGCAGTTCCAAAAAAATAGACTTATTTGCTGCGGCTGTAGACTGATGTGCTGTGGTACTGATCATGGCGAATGTTAAAAATCTGTTGTGTAGTCGCATGCAATTGCATACAGTCGTATTCTTATATTACGAATTCTAGTAAGGGAGAACGAGATGTTTACAAATGAAGAATACTGTGAAATGGTACTGTTGTATGGGCAGTGTAATCGAAATAAGAGAGAGGAGGCAAGACTTTATGCCATTAAATTTCCCAGTGGAAGACACCCATCTTATTGTACAATTTCCCGTGCTGTTCAACGCTTGTATAAAACCGGGAGTTGTCATAGACGTATTCCCTTGTCTCGTGCCACACCTTCAAGCTTGCGGATACTTGCTGAGGATGTTCTAGGATATGCCCTGACTCATCCTGAAAGTAGTGCCCGGGATATTAGCAAGGCTTGTTCCTACTCAAAACTGACGGTGTGGAACATATTACATACGTACGGTGCATATCCTTATCGTACAGTCTTGGCGCAGGAACTAATGCCCGGAGACCAGGAGCATCGTTTTGATTTTTGCAATTTCGTGTTAAACACACTGGATGAAAATCCAGATTTTTTGAATGAAGTTTTGTGGTCGGATGAATGCCAGTTCTCGAGGCAAGGCCCTATTAATACACAGAATGAGCATTATTGGTCCCTCGAAAACCCACATCTAATAACGACAGAATCGCCACCAAGTGCGTTGGTCAGTGAATGTGTGGTGCGGAATATGGAAGAGCACCTTAATTGGCCCAATGTATTTCGATGGACCTTTAACATCAGAATCATACACGGAAATTTTATCTGGACCGTTAGCCGATTTTTTAGAAGATTAAGTTTCCTTAAGGGATTTGTTACGCATGTGGTACCAGCATGGTGGTGCACCCGCACACAAATCTGCTCAACCATGTACATTTTTGGCACAGACATTTGACACTCGAATAATCGGCTACGGAGGTCAACAGGAGTGGCCCCCTTCAATCACCCGTCCTAAGTCCTCTGGATTTCTTTTTCTGGGGCTTCCTAAAAAACAAAGTGTTCGATTGTGAATCCACGAGTAAATCCAATTTACTCAAACGAATCAGCATAGCATGCAGGTCTGTGACACCTCTTGCAGAAGCTACAGGCGGAGTTTCTGACACGGGTTCGTTCGATACTGCATTTCTGCGGAAGGTAGTCATTGTGAACATTATTTAAGTTAATTTGGTCATTCTGATATAATAAAGCTCCTGATTCATGATTGGCGCATCATTCCACACTATGCTATAATTTGAATGGCAAATCATGTATTCTTTTGCTGCTATTTGTTAAAACAAGCTGTTTTAATCTTTTCGGTACAAGTTGTATTTCTTTAATTTAAATTTTATTGTTTGCCATACAGCAATACAAATTGTCAATCTATGATGTTTATTTCGATGTTTTAATATATCTATGATGTTTTTCTTTTGCTCTTTCTGTAGATAGTGAATTACTGTTCCCTAAATTCAAATTATATACGACCCCCTTTCTGAGCAATTCAGATGCTTCAACTTTATGTAGGCATAACTCGGTCAGTTTTTATCGTAATAAAATGAAACTTTTTGTGTTTACTTTGTTTTTGTGTAATGCATCTTTCCCTAAATACAAGTGATAGGACCTGGGGACCATATAAAAATTTAATTTTTGTAATTTTTTTCTAAATGGGGTTTGGTTCGAAAAGCACGTACAAGTATTCTTTACCTTTTTTAAAACATTTTTCAAATTGGAAGTGCATGTCTAAACCGAACGGTTCGGGAATTAGCTACTTAGTCACATTAAGGCTGGACACCCTGTATATATAAAAGATATGAAAACTAATGTCACTAAAGCTAGCATTTTAAATTATCTTTAAGAGATATTTCCTATTTCCTAAAGTTTATTTTAAATTATTTACAGAAAAGAAACTTTCCTCTCATAATTTATTAATTTTTAACAAAGTTCTAAAATAAAAAAAAAACAATCATTTTGTTAAAAAAGATTTGAAGAGAAAAAAAAATCTCAGAATATGAAACTTTATTTTTATTCTAACTTTCTTAAAAATATTGATTAAATTTATAATCAATGATATAAAAAAAAATTATAGTCTTTTATCTTATTTTATATATTTATGAACTGAACTCTCTCAAGGGTTTCTACAAAATGAAAATTTATCTATGGATTAATTTACGGCTATTTTTGAAAATGTTATTTTAGTATGCGAGCATTTCTTTAGAATAAAAAATTATGCTTTATTGAAATACGAATTTTAAGCCATCGTCTACCGGTTTTTATGTGAAGCATTTAATAATTTTTCAAAAAGGAGTTTGATTATGTAATTTACGAGTATTTTATATATTTTTCATAGAGCACAATGATTATTGCATCCAACTGCGCTAAGTTTGAATATTCTGCTCTTTTTGTGATTTCAGATCCAAATATTTGTTTATCTTACAAACTAAACAAGAAGAAATTTATAAACACGAATAAAAAAGATTGAGAACTCAGAAATCCTATCTGAAATTTTCATTATCTTTTAGTCTTGAGAAATAGTAATATCGCTTTTCTCCATATAAGTACTTTTGTGAAATTTTATGAAACAATTTATAAAAAGTATTTTGATTAAGTGAAATCCATTAATGCTTAAACATTCGTTATACACTATTTGCGTTAATATTTTCAAAATTCAGAAATTTTTAGCTCTTGTCTGTAACGTTTAATTAGTAAGTTAAAAGCAATTTGTACACAATTTCGGAAATTTAAAAATATATATGAAAAACTTAAATGTAAAGATTTCAACCATTTTGACCTCCAAATGTTCAAAATTCATTTGTCAAAATTTAAGACAAATTGTTTCATTGTTATTTTAAAACCATGATACAAGAAACAGGTAATAAACCAGAAAAGAACAAGGGAAATTTTATCTACAGAAAAATTTGTGAGAACACAGCAAAACCCTTAAACAATTAAAGGTGACAGCTCAAGGAGTAAAAGACATGACCTTTGAAAATATCACATTTAGCTCTAAATAAATAGCTATTCTCAGTTCTAAGATAAACTTGACATGGCTCAAAAATAATAAAACTCAATTCCTCTAGGGAAGTTTTTATTTATTTATTTATTTATTTATGAGGGAGGGATGGGTGGTGAGGAGGCAATTCGTCTGTTTTAATCTATTAGAAATTTCCAGAAACAGTTGAGAAAATCCGTTACTTCAGTATGTAACTACATTAAAACTTCTAATTTCGGACAAAAGAAACAATCTACGCGTTAGATTTTTTTTTTCCGGTCTGAGAGCAATATATAAATATCAGAAAATCCTAAACAATGTATCTTACTTAAACTTAACCAATACTCTGTTGGCAATAAATTACTTTTGATCGGTTGTTTTTCGGGGAAGTAGATAAGCAAAGTCTATTATCCCTAATAAATTACTTTCTTTCATTTAAACTTGATTTTTAAAAATGTTGAGCAATTTTTGGATTGATGTATTATTTTACTAACAGAGAAGTAGCACGAGGGTTAATGGCGATGGTCCTTATAATTTTGAGCCATGATAAGTTGACGAGGACGACAACTGGGATGGCTCCCCACATTCACAAATTTTTCACCATCCCAAATTAAGGAGCCATAGTACCCTAATGGTCATGGTCGTGGACTTGTTTTCGTAGAGAAATGGATTCAAAACCTGATGTCATATAACCAATTAGTGGGGTTGATGCATATTAAATTTGGTCAAGGTCCCAAATGTTCCCATTGGCGTGGTGTGGAAGTTTGCTGAGGGATGTGCTAAACCAGGTGTCGTCCTTGTCATGTGAGGAAGGCTCAAAATTACTTACTAAAAGCCATTGTGTTTCTTCTCAGTGTGACATAAAAAAGAGAGCCGCGGTAGCCTAGGTGTCAAGGTCGTGGACTAGCTGCCGACGGTTTTCGTTCAATCGCGGGTTCGATCCTTGTCCGCCAAAGACCCGCCGTGTAGCCGCGGCTGATGCACGTTAAATCTGTTCGGGGTCCAAAGTCCTCCCGTTGGCGTGGTGTGGATGTTAGGAGAGGGGTTGCCAACTCACAGGTGTCGTCCTCATCACTTGACCGTGGTTCAAAATTACGAGGTCCGTCGTCAATAGCCCTCGTGTTGCTCTAGTGCGACGTTAATAAAAAAAACTAAGCTTAACTAGACATGAAAAAGAAATTACAGTCGCAAACCCGACTTCAATCAATTTTCTCCAGGTTTAAAGTGCATAATACTCACTACACTATGGGTCTATCAATCTAATAAGGACTTGAAAACATGACTCGATAGAAACTACACCAGTCTCAGTCATGACCTTTTGGATACAGCGCCGCGTTCCAGTTTTGAAAATGAGTTTGTTGAATAAATAATATTGTCTATAATAATCATGGTCTATTTGTTTATTAAACGTTTTTCGGATTGTGTCTCTACTTCTGACTGACACAAGATCCGATATTATAGCCAATATGTGTCTTAATTTTGGAGCTACGGTCAAATGACGATGTCAACACCTAGGCTGAAAAATTCCATTTTCAACATACACTTGAAGCTAACTTGAGGATTTGGTGTCTCAACAATTTAATGTGCTTCTATTGAAACTACTAAAATTTTGGTCTTACTGAATTAGCAATATTAACGCTTTGTACATCACACAGTCTAGTGACTCATATAGTACACAAACAACTCCCGCATTGTATTAGTTACATATGCATGTATCTAATATATAAAATAAACATTGTTGCTGCTAAAAAAAGATATTAATTTCTTAATTACATTAGATAAAACAAGTTGATATTTATAAATCTTCAGCAAATTGAAAATTTTATGTTTTTCAATTTGTCTTAGAGGAGTTTATTTTGGAAACATTCATTCGTATGCGAGGTACCTCAGAGCAACTATTACAAAAATCCCTAATTCCATAAATTTTCCTACCTAGTAGAAGTTGCAAACATGAGTATACACATCAGTTTATGCAAACGTGCTCAAGTAAGCGAAACAATCATATCGTAGTGGCGATAGCGACGTATCATCATGTTCGACAGAGTGTAAAGAGTTAATAGTAATAATGCAATCATTTACCAATAATCATTAATCCGTGCTTTTTTTATTTGGTTTTTAATATCACTTTCCATATTGCCTTTTTATATCACATTGAATTAAAATTGTTACATACAAAAGGGAGAAAATTGAGTACTGTATTAAAGAGCATAATTTAAAATAACTCTACTACAAAAGATAGATACTAAAAATTTGACACTGGCAAGTGCATATTTAGGAATAATTCATAATGTAGATTCTCCTTTAATGCAAAATTGAGATTTTTTTTCAATTTTTTTTTTTTTTTTTTTTTTTTTTTTGAGAAGTATCGTGGCTACAGTAGCCTAGCTGCTGTTGTGGTTTTCTACGAGATGTGAATTTAAGGTATCCGTACACCTTTAAAACGTCATTTTTGTCTAAATTTTTGATTTTCTAATTTTAATATCAATTTAAAATTTAAACTTTTTTTTCTAATAATGTTTAAATTCTGCTTATACCTTATTTAGAACTTAAGTTACAGGGATTTGAATTTTACTCGGTAGCTAATTTTTAATTGCATTTGAAAGTTTGTTTTTGATTTTTCTCAAAATGAGTTTTCTCGACATATTTACATATGGCAACGTAGATATCAGAAAAAGTTATGAACTAAATTACTTTAAATTTTGCAAGTATCTTTTTATATAGTTTTTAAGAACCTTCACTACTTTCATGGTTGTAAAATTGATACGTTTTTAGTAACAAAGGTGGAAATCATGTATTGTAACACTGTAATTTACCACTACCTTCCATGTAACTATTAAACGGTAGCCAGATGGCGCCACATGTTCTTTTTTGGAGAGCAGGACGACTAGCGAACGCAAGCGCAATCGAAGGCGAAAGACTTGGTAAGAAGAACGATGTAGTCATGTTCGTGAATCTGTGTTTTATATTTATGTATTTGTATCCTGTCCTGTGTTGTGGAACGTGTCGAGCATTAAATAATGTTTGTTCCTGAAGCCATCCTGGCTGGTCATTATTTCGTCCTGAAATAATTCCAACATTGGAAAAGGATTACATTGGCGCCCGAACGTGTGGCCTGACTAGTCGGACATTTTTTTCCCTTGATCGGCTCACTACGTGTGTAGAAGTTTCTGTGTGTGTCGCCCCGACACTTATTTTGAAAGTGCTATGTAAAGTGCACTTCTGTTTTATTTGAAGAAATATCATCCGATATTTAAAGTGAAAATTGCTTGATTTATATTTGAAGAAATATCATCCGATATTTAAAATGGAATAGAAGAAATATCATCCGATATTTAAATTGAAAGATTGTGGGATTTACATTTGAAGAACTATCATCCAATATTTAAAGTGAAATAGAAGAAATATCATCCGATATTTAAGGTGGAAGATTGCGTGATTTATATTTGAAAAAAATATATATATATCATCCGATATTTAACGTAAAATAGAAGAAATATCACCCAAGATATTTTAAAGTAAGAATTCGAATTCATCGTCTTTTGTATGAAGTACTCGATTTGTGTGGAAGAAATAACATCCGATATTTCTGTGCGTGAGTGAAAATCCTTGTTTGCAATAATCATACTTTGATTTATATAATGTTTCAAATCTAGTTATTTTACTCTTTCCATACTTGATATATTTATAGTTTTCAGAAAATTCTATTTTTGTGTGATTTTAAAGATCTCGTTCCTTGAGTATATATATTGTTGGTAAATTGATTTTTTCTGCACCAGTTTCTTAAAATTTTATTTTGTGTTTTCACTAAAGTTATTTAAACTATATTGGTCTATCAATTGTAATAAAATTTAAATAAGCATATTTTAAATATTAGAAAGTATTATAGTATAATTTGGTTAGAATGATAAGAATGTCACTGTTTTTTGACACTGTTGCTTATAAATGAATGATTGTTAAGCATTCTGGCAACTGATTATTTATATTCTGATTATATGATGTGTAGAAATTAAGTGTTTTCAGAATATTATATTTCTTTTATCATAACAACTCATAATTTTTTGCATTTAGCTTTGTAAATGTTTTTGTATAATAAGCAATTCTATATTCTTAGTATCACATGATATATAATTTCAACTGTTTCAACATGTAACTGTTTTTCATTCTTTATTTTTTACTCTTGAATTTCATGAAAATTTTATTTAGGTTTTCTCAAAATCTATATATGTGGAATAATTTTGTTTATGTGCACTTCCATGTGAAATTTTCTATTAGTTATATTTCTGCTACAAGGAAGGTAGTTGTTTAACGAGTATTTAATTCTTAATTAGTTAATTGGGAAAACTAACTTAATTTATAATTTTAAGCTTACATTAAAAAAAAAACTTGCATTTAGATAATTGTATCAGATAAAATGGCATTTCTCTCGAGAGGCAAGAAGATTGATCTTTACAACTTAGCAATAGAATTAAAAGTTTCTGTTACTTCTGATGATAAAATCATCGACTTACATGACAAAATCACTACATGCACATTCTTTATGGATAATGAGCAGTTTGTCAAAGACATGTTAGATAATATAATTAAAGAAAGAGAAATAAAGTTAGAAAGGGAGAGGATTGAAAGAGAAAAAAAGTTAGAAAAGGAATTTGAACGAGAAAAATTAAGATTAGAAAAATTAATAATTGAAAACAATAGAAGAAAACAAGAGTACTATGAAAAACGATTTCAGCCTCAGCAGGAAAAGTTTGAATCTGAATTGAAAGGAAGGGACGAGAAGTTTACCGAAATTCCGAAGGAGAATGAAAAATTATCCGAAGCTATAGGGTTACAGGATACCAGTATTGAAGAAAAAGCAGTGAAAATTGTTGATGAAAGACAACTTCAGTCTGAACAGGAAAAGTTTGATTCTGAACCGAAGAATAAAGAACAGAAATTATCTAGAATCCAGAAACATAATGAAAAGTTACCAGCTATTAGGTTTGCAATGAATACTGCAAAATGTGAGTCCACAGATCATACGGCAGCGTACCTAACCTTCGCCAGAGAATTACGAACTTTGGATCACGTAAGTACTGATCTTCGGTCTATCATCCATAATGATAATTTTGTACCGGAATTCACACCCTATTTAAAGCGTTTTGCAGAATATATGTCACAAATTAAAGAAAATATTGAGAAGAATCAAGATCGTCGAAAAACATTTGCAGACATATCTCGTAAGCCAAGTCCTGGCTATAAAACTAATGATCTAGTCTGGGTAAAGCTTCACCCACTGAGTAAAGCAAGCCAAGATAGAAGTGCAAAATTGATGCCTAGGAAAGATGGGCCCTACATTGTGCTATCCCAGAGATCTCCTACTACCTTTGTGGTAGCCAGTTGTGACAAACCTGATGAACCTTTAGAAGTTTACCATGCATCGGCTTTAACTCCTTTTTTAAGTAACACTAACACAGAGACCCAATCTCCTGTAGTGCCTCTCAGGAGAAGAGGAAGACCTCGAAAGCAACCATTGCCTCCTCGAGGAACTGCTGGAGAGAATGCCATGCTTGACATTACACCACCTCGCCGAGACGGCTTTCGGAAGTGTAGGGGGAGGATGTAACACTGTAATTTACCACTACCTTCCATGTAACTATTAAACGGTAGCCAGATGGCGCCACATGTTCTTTTTTGGAGAGCAGGACGACTAGCGAGCGCAAGCGCAATCGAATGCGAAAGACTTGGTAAGAAGAACGATGTAGTCATGTTCGTGAATCTGTGTTTTATATTTATGTATTTGTATCCTGTCCTGTGTTGTGGAACGTGTCGAGCATTAAATAATGTTTGTTCCTGAAGCCATCCTGGCTGGTCATTATTTCGTCCTGAAATAATTCCAACATTGGAAAAGGATTGCAGTATTGTTATAACTTTTTTTTTTTTATTTTTCATTCTTATTTGATTCAAAACACAATAAAAATTATAGTAATATGATTTTCATCTTGAAAGTAGTACCAGCCCCAAACAATGTTATGATGAATAAGATAAAATTTACATAATAATGGTATTTTTGTTTACTTTTGAGTTATGAGCATTATTCTGATAATCAATTTATGTACTATTTCCGACATCTTTTCCTCTCCAAAACTTTTTTTGAATTAAAAACAGATTATTAAATGTGTTTTTCATAGTGTTAGGTTATATTTTAGCATTAAAAAATATTTTGATGGCAAATATCAATGTATTTCAAAAGATTTTCTCCGAAGGTGTACGGATACCTTAAGCCCTGCTGCCTCAAAAACCCGCCGTGTTGGGCTGATGCACGTCGAATCAGGTGGAGGTCCAGGACGAGTCTCCCACTTACGGGTTCCTTTGCCCATAGACCTCGTGATACTTCTTGGAACGTCGTTGATAAACAATCACATTTGGAGAAAGGCCAAGTGCTTTTAAGCAATATTTATGTACTCGAGAAAAAAAATAGAAATCTAAGAAAAGTATAATGAGTTTTTAAAGAGTATTTCGAAGTTTATTAAATGAATTAATTTTTAAATGAGAAATAATGGTTTCTGTACATGAACTTAAATGTAAGCAAAACAATTAAAATTGTATTCTATACTACATTTTGAAAATTTTTAATCTAAAATAACGAAAAGGAAAAATTGAAAGGAGCAAAATAGTAAAGATCATTAATGAAATAAATTTACCTGCGAAATACAAATTTTAATCTCAGTAAGGAAGTGATATTTGTTTTAATCCAATCAAAGGACATCATCGTATTTTAGTGCTCTGAGTTCGAAAGTACATCCTGTTAACTAATTCTAGTTTCTGCTTTCTAAAAAAAAGAGCTGAAATGTTTCTGAAAGGAAGTACATTTAAATTATCTTTGTCTTCAATTCGACCGAATGAAACACTCTTTAAACTTCTACCTAGGGAAATCCCTATATTGATTTTAAAAATTCCAATCCTTTAATTGTCCGATGCTTTTGGCATCGAGTGTATATTCATCCCGAAAACTTTGTTTTGCCTTGCATCACCTTATACTTTTAATGGTTTGTAATTCTCGAATGAGAAGAAATATTTGAACGAAATATATATATATAACACATCAATCAATAACTCCCGAGACTAACCCAGAGATGGCGCTCGTAGTAAACCAGTAACCAGGT
>BMAW01055149.1:25969-52072 GCA_019974015.1 Nephila pilipes
TTTTTTTTTTTTTTTTTTTTTTTTTTTTTTTCGTTGCATAAACACCAGATGGTGTTGGGATTTGACGGAATTTACCAAACAAGATAGGTCTTGATGTCGTGACTGGATTTTTATTTACCTTTAAATGTGTTTTTTCAGAAACACCTGCAGTGTATTCCAGATGTCATCCAAAATCACTTTATTTTTCTGCTCTCCCACAGACAAGAAATACGTTTTGAATTCTTGAAACGATTGAGAAATAACAGCCTTCCCATTATGTTATTTTTCAATTCATGATTCTTCTCTTTATATACCTTTGCTATTGTTCTGGTTTCTTATTATCACTTTTTATGGTGTGATAGGGTTCATTACTGTGTAATGTGGATTTACTTTCCCACACAGTGATTTAGGACAGAAAAGTATTTCATTTTTACAAACAGTTTTCATTTTTGTTTGTCATTTCATGATACATTCATGTGTGTTGTGGTATCACACTTTGCTGAAGATAAATCTTTTGTCTCAGTATAGCTTTTAACATAAATCTTTTAACGTAAATCGCTCTTGATTGATATAGCATGACTCTAGAACCACTGACGGCTCTTGTGCAAATAAATATGTGTGTAAAAAATGGTTAACTAAAACCACTCAATATCCAGAAGTAATTTACTTCCCTTCTTTTTACAAATGTATTAGTAAACTTAAACTGATCAACGTCTTACAGTAATTCAGTAATTGTTTTATTAATCATCCAAGGAGCTATTGTTTTAATTGGATCACTTTTCGCATAACAGATCACTTTTCAATTTCTTAGCGTTTGCTTCAATTTTAATTACATTTAGCTTAACTATGTTCAATTTAATAATTTATCGCTTGCTTTAATTTTAATTGCGTGTAGCTCATATAACATTCTACTTTGTAATTTATCGTTTACTTTAATTTTAAATTTGGAAAAGTTTACTTTTGTCCATTTCTCAATATTTCATCGTTCACTTTAATTCTTATATTTAACTGAATAATTTAATAATAATTACAGTAAAAATCGCATCTTGGGGGGCTAAATCTGTTCTAAGCGAAACTTTGCAAATAACTTTTTTTTACAATTTTTTCGTTTCTTTTTAGTATGAAACTTAATAATATTAATCAAAAATATTAAAAGTTTAAATATTTTACTGACTCTACTAAGTAGTTTTGTAAAGAAAATCTTTAAAGGTTATATTTGTTTGTGAAATTTTTAAGAATATTACTGTGATGCAAATGAACACCGACTCTCCCAAAATAACTAACGCCTTAAATATATTAACAGAGTCTTACCCAAACGTCGAAGTTGAGGCTGTCTCGAATTCTAGGCTCCACTCTGCCGTCGATAACTTGTAGCAATTCTCGATCTCGTCTACGACTATAGGACAACTGCTCAATGCTACAGTCACTCCACCTCTATCGTGTGTCTCTCGCTTAGCTTATATACTTCCTACCTACCTCACTTCACTTTATTTCTAACTGCCTCTAATTTAAATACTCATGTTTCATTTTTGATTGGGATGAAATTGTTATTTGTAGCAATCAATCTTAATTAAAAGTCCCCAAAGTTAGTGAAGAGAAAACCTCGAATAGCACAACGTCACACCTCACGATTCCCCCTAAAATCGGTTAATCCTAGTTTATACTTAAATAATCTTAGCTTACTGAATCATTCATTCCGATTCATTCACTTCTCGATTATCGCAGATTTGACTCCTATAATTGTGATGCTAGGCCACTTCGAAGCAATATCAACAGGGTAATGACGATGATACACTGCAATCTATAACATGTATCAACTTGTTATTCTCGACCTCCCTTCACTTTCCTTTCAACTTCGTTTTACATAAGTATCACTACCTAAAATTCAATTCACTGCATTTCTTTTTTCCATCTAATTTACCTAATCATCTTTCATTCTGTTGACAAGAAGTTGTGATTGTATGCAATTCCAATTGCCAGATGTCCTCGAAGTTAGTAAATAGAAAATCGAGAATAACCCAAAGCTACAACACAAGCTCAGTGAAATGCAGCTTACTTAAAACATACCGATGTTTATTTTTAATATATTTAAGAGTTGAATTCAAACATTCTTAACAATACAAACTGCACAAGACTGAGATTAGTCTAAGCGCACACTCTTCGGATTTCTCATATTTTTATTTCGAAACCATGTTTTCAAAAGTCAGTATTTAAACTTGAAAACTATTTTTCTGGAACAATTCACAAAATTTTATCATTTCTGGGGGAGGGGGGGGGGGTTCAAGAGATGCAATCTATTATTTTCATCCAGACAACACAGGATAAATGACTTTCAAATTTTCTTCTGGCAACATCTGTAATACAAGAATTTCAACCTAGTGGTCATGGTTTCAGATTCGTGGCCGGCGGTTTTCGTTCAGTCGCTGGTTCGATCCTTGGCCGCCAAAGACCCGCCGCGTAACCGGGGCTGATGCACGTTAAGTCTGTCGGGACTCAAAGTCCTCCCGTTGGCATGGTGTGGATGCTAGGAGAGGGGATGGCAGCTCAAGAGTCGTCCTCGTCACTTGACCATGGTTCAAAATTACGAGGTCCTTCTCCAATAGCCCTCGTGTTGCTTCTAGTGCAACATTAATAAAAACTAAACTAAACTGAAATAAGAATTTCAACACATTATTTCGTTTTACAGCTCATATTATCAACTGTTAACATATAATTCACTAATCTTTTAATCTTATTTGATGCATACTTACATCCGCTAATATATTAATTACACTAATTCAAGTACATTTTTTACACACTATCGTTCTTAAATACAAAATTTTTAAAAATGTCTGCAACTTTCCATCCATCAAAATGACCACTCCCCACCATGATTCCTTCCTCGTTTATAGAAATCGTATTTACTATTTTAAAAAAGTTATGAATTTCAAACTAATCAGTTGGTATGTAGAATTCAAAAAAGTCAATTTAATATCCTTAGGCGGTCAAAGAATTGAACATGAGTTTTGAAAACCATCTCATACATCTAACGATAAAATGTTTAAAATTATTTACATGATAGGTGATGATTAAAATACAATATTCCAACGAAGTGTTCAATTGAATAAACTAAAGTATGCAATATTTCAAAATAATATCCAAAATATAATCTCAGAAAGCGGCTACAATGACGCATTGAAATGAGTAGCTTAAATTAATTTATAATTAATTCACGAAACTCTTCATTGGTGTAAGTGGCAAAGTTATAATCAGATAATTTCCTCAGCAGTTACAGACGAAATCTAGTGCATCACAATTTTGGAGATTCGCAGAAAGAAATGAGGATTCCATTCCTGATTCCACGGAAGAAAAGTATGTTCTAAATAAATGCGGATTAGTACAATTTATTTTAGTTTGTGTTTCAAAGACACAGTGCAGTGAAGTGTTGCGAGGAAGTCAGAAAAAGCAAGTATCCAACATGGATTCCGTGTGATTAATATTCTAAATTGTGACTTCAATCATTAACACAGCATGTTAGGATTCTCTAATGAAACACATGAGAAATAATTCTTAAGTAAAAAAGCGTATTTGCAGCAATTAGTTTTAATGTTGAGAAGTTTTTATTTAAAATATTACTTATAAAATTCTTCAGGCAAATTCAGTGCCAATTTTATTTTTCCGGGTTTACATTATTTCATTAGTTTCTTATTTCAGTGTTCGAACGAATGCAGAGTAGTTCGACGACGAATATATATCATTCTAAGTAAATATTTATTCAGAATCTCTTTTATTAGGTTTTTTAACACTCACGGGAATCAGTTTGAAGCGAAATAAAATGAAAGTTCTTTGACGAAAACAGTTTTTCTGTAGTAAAAATTATTCATATTGAAGAACACGCTCTGTTTTTCAGTCGATTATTTATCACTCAGATGCTTGAAAGTAATTACTTATTCCACCATGAACATGTTCTTTACAAATAAAAATAAACTAATTAAAATCATTATGAGAACATTCTCGCATTCTGTGATTGATTTATTTTTACTTTATTTTCATACATATTACTCGGACTGCCCGAATATCGACAAAATTTTTATATCACTTCAATGGTATTTTTCTTGCATAAATAAGCGATAACTTATACAAACCTTAGTTATAAAAACTTATCGAACAAATTACATACTTATTAAGTTATCGTATGATATATTTGTTATATTATATTGTTTTACTTCTTAAAGGATTTTTTAATTCTTTTGTAGAAAGTTCATAAAGGTTAAAAACATCAACACAATAAAATTTAATTTGTCATAAGCTATTTCTCGTGAATTTTCTTTCATTACAGTAGCTCATAAACTTCAATATATATTAAAATTATTTAACCATTTAAAAAAATATAGATCTATATTTGTTATGTAAACACTTCGAGGTTGTTTATATCTTCAAGAATTGAAAAAATTACATTTTCTAGTATGGATATGTCGTTACAGAGTTTATATAAAATGAAAGCCTTTTACATTTTCTTTATTGTAAAACCTTTATTATAAGAATCCATTCTTATTTCAAAAATTTCTTTTCGTTTGGAATGTATATCCATTAATAACAAGATATTATTAAAACTTTTAGAGTGATTTTATTGTTATAGATGAATTGCTCATGGCATGCAGTTTGGATTTTGGCACTATATGTATTTTACATGTAGACAGTGGGGTGATGAGATTGTTCATCCCGAATCTACGATGGTTTGCTCTTATGCAAAGGGTTGGTTGTCTAGGGGGGGGGGGGTAATTCCATTACCGTACTCTATTATGATTTCGTAGGAATTCAATGATGAGACTCAACTTGTTTTACTTCGTTTCATGTTTGGAGAGATGAAGATATTTACATATTCA
Source organism: Nephila pilipes (assembly GCA_019974015.1). Lineage (NCBI taxonomy): Eukaryota > Metazoa > Arthropoda > Arachnida > Araneae > Nephilidae > Nephila > Nephila pilipes. Next base: position 30,814 of record BMAW01055149.1, read on the forward strand.
ACTATATACATGTTATCTCTATTAGGAGTAAACAGTTCTTCAGAGACGGATAGATGGCAATCTAATTAGTCTTATCCCATATCGGCGATGGGCGCTGGAACGCGCTCGGGCGTTTGAAGTTTACTTCCGACGTGGGTAATGCGAAGGAGAAGAGAAGTGGAAAAGTGGGGGAAAAAGAGAGAGAGAGAGAGAGAGAAAACGAAGTGTCACTCAGTTTTGTTCTGGAATAGGTGGCGCTGCATGAGCGCATCACATGACTCTGAATCGTGGTGCCATCTATTGAGTATCGGAGGAATTGGTTTTACAGTGCATTGGAAAATAAAATTAATTGTTTAATAATTAGCTGTAAAATAATACATAAATAATGTATCAAAACTTAAAAAACAAATTGTATATTTATTATGCTTTTGTACACCTCTTTTATTTAACAATTGTTTACATCTTAAAAAAATTTTTAGTTACTTTGGGGAAAGTTCATATGAATGGAATACATCAACACAGTGAATATTTGAATGCATATTACTTGCCATAAGCTATTGCTTATGAAAAATAATTTCATTAAAAAATGTTTTCCATGCATTTTTACTTCACATTAAATATTTAGAACTTTTTCCAAACTTCTATGTAGAATTTTCTTCAGATATGTAAAATTATTATTTAATTTGCAGGAAATTTTTTTACGGATCAATAATATGTTATTTCTCAAACAAATAACAAAGCGAGGAAAAGATGTTTGTCAAATGAAATTTTTAGTATTATAATTTGTGTTGTAATTCAATACAGAGCAACGGAAAGGATTTTATATAATTTTAACATTTTATAGTGATGTAAACGTTAAGGAATGCAACATATTTTTTAAAATTTTTGTTTTTAACTTTCTCCACTTTTTTTAAAATTTTTGTATGAGGAACAAAAAACATTAGCTTAATAAAAGCTTATTTATTTTAATAGAAAAGACACTATAAGTAAAAATGTAATATACTCTAACGAAATAAACAAAATAAAGACATAGTGAAATGAATATAAAACATGTTAAAACTAAATATAGTGTCCAGTAAATTTATGTCAATTGGTAATAAACTAAACCCTCCAAGCATTTAACTTTCTTATGTAAAGCTAGTCTTAAAACGATTTATTTGAACACAGCTACCATTCCAGAAAAGATTTCTCTTTTCTTTTGCAAAACTCTTGGAAACTCCGCAACTCTTCTCAGTTATCTATCAAATTGTTAAACCTTTAAAGGGATAAGGGAATTTAGCAAAATACATTCAAAACGAGCTTCAAAGCCTCCCATGAAGGAGAGAAAATATGTTTGGTTCGCGGCGAGTTCACTGCCATACGGAAATTTACGTTTGATAATTTTTTTAGTGGATCTCGAGCCAAATGCGATTATACGTGCATAACACTTAGGGGATTAAAGTGCATTATAGAGAAGAGAAAAAAATACATCATAGGACTTATGGTTTTGTATTAATTTAGTGCAATCTTTGAGGACTGACGTAATATGCCATTAAAATGATATTACTCCACAGAGAAATTATAGACTCATTTTTTATCAATTAAAACTTTTTTTGAAATCTCATTTTAACTATTCATGATTTTAGTCAATTAAAATTATTTAACGATTCCTGTTGAAATCATTGACCATCCTTTTTGACAGATGGTGTTGCGCCTTATTTTCATGAAATAGGAAATTTTTTAATCTGTTTCTCTCATATACCAGAAAAAATTGCTTAACAATTCATCACCCTGTCAACCGAAATTTTATATTTATTCATCGATCGTATCGATTCATCGACAAAAATTTATGAATGCATTTAGTTCACCTTTCATTATTCTTAAAGGTTTAAATCAATCGACTAAAAAGTAAGGTTAGAGTGTAACACAGAAAAGTTGCTTCATGTTTGATTAACAGTCTTTTTCCCTTTCACCATTCCCTATTTATAAATACAGACATACTTCTTTCTCTTGTAAACAGGAATAGTTACTTTATCCTCATTAAATGTTATCTGCTTCGTCTCTCTGCGACAGCTCAGTTTTTATATTCCAGAATAAGCGCTACTTCGCAAAAGCTATTTTGAGACTCAAATTCCGGTAAATTTTCGAGAAATAAATTCCACTTTATGCGAATTTCGAAGAATGCCATGTACTACAAATCACCCCCATGGATTGAAATTCCACATTCAATTTTATTGAAAATCCTTCGGTCATATTCATGGAATAAATAGGAAATCTAACCTCTTCCAGATCATTACTGTTACTAAAATTGGGATAAAGGACCATTAAAAGGGCTATACTAGAAACGAAAAACTTTTACAGAAATCCATATTTTTGAAGGTTATTAACTCGATTGGATAAGCACAATACACAAAACAGATAGCTACTGATAGTATGTACAGAATGGAAGAAGTCACAAGCATCCAAGACTAAAAAATAATAATATATTTTTTAAAAAAGCAATTTTAAATTCATTGATATACTAATTTTTTATCTTTATAATAATTTCCTTCTATATACGCACTATAACAAAAAAAAAAACGACGCACAAAGAAAGAGTTGCCCGATTGTAATGAAATTTCGTTTGCAAAGACATTTAGACAGAACAGGCAAATGATAAAAATTTGGTGTGTCCACTGAATGAATAGCTGGAACTACAGCGCATCAGAACGACGCACTCAGCTCGAGTATATAAGAAGCAATTCTCAATCTCATGGTCAAATCTTCTGTTGCATTGTGATTTAAGATACCTTTCAACGACTGAAAAAATGCCTCGCCACAGGATTCGAGCTCATTACGAACAACTGTCAGAGTGTGAAAGAGGTCATTTCATTGGATTGAAGGAGGCAGGTTGGGCAAATCGGAGAATCGCTCCTCATATAGGTCGAAGTGATTGGGTGATTAGAAGATGCTGGCAAGAATGGGTGGGCAATGGCAGATTTCAACGTCATGATAATAGGGGTCGATCTAGGGCCACAGCAGATCGGGAAAGACAGAGTGATTGTCAGATCAGCTATCCCAACGCCTGATTCATCGTTATCAACCATCACACGTGCGACCAACACATGAGTGTCCACCATGACCCTGGCCATATTTTTCAGCAAGATAATGCCATTATCATTTACGGCACTTGTTGCTATAAATTATCTTACAGCTTGTCAAACTCTTCCTTGGCCTGCCCAGCCAGATATCTCTCCAATCGAACGTGTCTGGGATATGATGGGAAGGCTATTGCATCTACCAGGGAATGTTGATGACCGACAATTGGAGCAAATGTGGCATGAAATATCGCAGGAGACCATCAGGGAGCTTTATCACTCTATGCCACGTCGTGTGGCAATTTGAATCCAGGTTAGAGGTGGGTCAATACCTTATAGAGCTCGTTACTTAGGAACTATGTAACTCTGAAGTAAATCATTCAATTTTTCTGAAATCTTAATCCTTTTCTATGATGTACATAATTTTCGTATCTGCCAATTTTTGTCTTCAACGGATAACTCCTTCTTGGTGCGGTTTTTTTTTTTTTTTTTTTTTTTTTTTTTTTTTTTTTTTTTTTTTTGTTATGGAGTGTGTGTGTGTATATATATATGCATATTACAGCCTTTATACATTTTATACGTGTGTTATAATGCATCTAATTCTCGCCATCTATGCCCCATTGTACCTCATGGCTGCTGGTAATCTCCACTAATACATGACGACATAATTGCCTCAACCTATCCACAGACAATAGAATTTGAGCTCAATTATAGTTTGACAAGATCTTAATGGACACTAGCTCGTGTGCTTGGTTAAATCCAACCATATCTAGAGTTGTAACTAATTATACTCAACCACTCAAAATTAAATCATCTGTTGTTTATAAAAACAAAATGTTCATATGGTAATATTAGCCATCGGAAATTACCCTCAAATTAATTACAAATGTTATTTTAATATATAATTGAAGGTACACACTAATTTCGTACATAATTTTTGAATGGAACCAGAATAACTAAAATTCAGTGCTTGTTCTGAACGTAAGTAAATATATATCTAGTTTTTTTTTTAAAATTGTTGGATACTTTACTTGTGAAAGTTATCTAAGCAATTGCGTGAAAATTTCAAAAGAATTCAGTTTTGTTTAAATTAAACTACTTCGTTTCATGATGCATTATTAGAAATAGCAATAATTTTTAATTATATCATTTTCATTCTCTTCTTTGAAGAAAATTTCTTGTCAAATAAGTATTTAATTTTTTTTTTCAATAGGGGAGTGCGTAAATATTTTCGGTATTGAAAAATAAATTTTAAATATGATATAAATATTTTAATAACTCATCCCAAAACAAATTGTTATTTTATTTTGAATATGATATACAGCTGTACTTTCTCTCAAAAAAGTATAAATATACAAAAAAGAATTTAGTTTAAATGAATTTTAATAGTTAAGTTACATACACTGATTTTTTAAAAATTAGAACATAAAGATATATTCAAGTTAATATCCTTTTTTAAAGCTTTTTTTTAAAAAAATAAGTTTCAATTTCATTTGTATTATGTTTTTTTTTTCAAAAGAAGGGAACAAGTTGCACTTTTTGTTTACCTATCATATATCATAATCTTATTTTGTTGAGAAGTAAATTTATAGCTTTCAATATATCTCATTTTATTTTTGACTAATATTGCTGAAAAAATATAGAGTTAACAAATTTATTTATTATAATATTTCTTTCAGTTATTCAGTAGATAAGGGTCCATACCCTGTATTTCTCTTCAAGTAACGTAATTTGTCAAAAAAATTCTAAAAAATTTCTTATATATTTTGCCTTACTATATCACTTCACAATAACGAATGGCTTCCCTTCCTTGCAATTTTAGACTCGATGTTTCGTATAGAGTGTCTGAATAGAATACAAGACATGATGATAAGCATAATGTATTTTCTGATAAAGTAAATGAATTCTTCATCAGAAATCCTTTCCAAGAAATATATCAACATGACAAGCAAGAAGAAATATCTAATATATCACAGACATTCTTAGAACTTATAGAAACTCTTTCGTCGAATTTTAATCCCAAGTCGATGTATTCTTTAGATTCAAATTTAATTAAGTTCACCTTTTAATCAATATTCTAATTTGGCTTCCGGGACAGTTTATTTCTTCCTTGCAATATTACAAAAATAATTTATGTCTTGAAAATTTTTTATAACATGTGTGATTTCTTATACATATATATATATGTACGAATAATATAAAAAGTTATTCTCACTATGTTTATAAAGCTAGAAAATTATATTCTACCATGGTGTCAAAATTGTTTTTAATAAATCGAATTTGATATTTTTATTTAATAGGCTTCGATATAATATTATCTTTGAATATAGTTTTAAGTAAATCAAAACCTATTGTTAAAAAGAATTGTTGCCGTAGCAATTTGCGTTTTGATTACCATTAAATGTTAGTAGTACAGAAGATGTTTAAACATTTTAGAATGATTTTTGATAATGTTTTTAATGTTTAAAATCCAAAGAACAATTTTCCATAGTTACATCAGATAACTGTTAAAATTCAAAAGAATATTTGATATGATAATACCATTACCCATAAAAAAAATAATAAATGTATTCTGAATAATAAACTAAAACATTCTACAACAAAATTACTTTTTCTTTGAAATTCAATATATTAATCATTCCATTGTCGTAATGTCGTTACAATCAAAACATACAAACATCTGAAGTATAAAAGCTATGTGTCAGCCTTTAACAGAGAGCAAAAAGAAAAAAGAAAACAATTATGTGACAAAAATTAAATTAAATATTAAAATTAAGGCAAACATTAAAATACTAAAGTAGACAATAATATATTGTTCAGATGTAAAATTAAAACAAATGATGAACTTTTGAATTATATATATCCTAAACTAAATATAATTAATTTTGCCATAAGATGGAAATAAAAATAAACATTCATATTGATATAGTCCCAACATCTGTCTATATCATTATTTCTATCATAAAAGGGCATTTTCAAAGTTTCCAGAGCTTTTGCTTGAAATTTTTCTTTCACTATTTTCCTGAGTCCATTCATCGTGATGGGGATATACACTAAGAAAACGCTCTTTTGAACTCACCAAAAGTACAATAGTCCATAGGTGAAAGGCCAGGGGATTTAGCAGCAATATGTTGAAAAAGTATATATGCAATACCTGTGTCAGTTTTCATATTTCAAAGAACGCAATTTCTGTTTTTGAAGTATGACCGATGACCTAGTGTTTATATAGTTTTACTATTTCAAAGTCATTGGAATAAAGAGAAGGAAATCTTATCTATAAACATCGAATGTAAAAGGTCTTCTCGTAATTTATTTTAACATTGTTTTCTAATCTTTTTCTTTGTTGATTTCAAATTATAAGACAAACAAATTACCCAAATCATAAGGTTTTTCCTGAAAATTCTTTACAGTCTTGGAGCAAATTTTGGAGGATATTTCTCAACATTCTCGGTAGTAAATAGATATTTGCTTGTTAAAGATATTTCCAAAATTGTATGCTTCATCAAGGATACCTTTAATATTCTCTCGCTTATCCACAAAAATATCAGTCCATAGCAACACACGGTTAATAAAAAACAACAATAACTTATTTAAAAAGCAAAATTTGTATATTACTATACATTATTTAATAGATTACATGCGAATAAAGTGTCAAACACACGAAATAATTCAAAATTCAGAAATGGGTCTGATTTCTATTGATAGCCTATTTTATATCAAGGAACTAGAAGCATAAAAGCATAAAATCATTTTATCCGACTTAGCATTTCCGAAAATGCCGGATTACTGGTCTGGTCTTAAAGGTCATGTACTCAGGATTATAAAGTACTGTATATTCTCATTTATCACCTACTGAATGGTTTTTCGTTCTTCTACAAAAAAAATGTCTTTTGATGAGTGAAGAAAGACAGGTAACATTATATTTTTGAATTTTTTTAATTTATAAATGCATGAAGATTTTTTTTTAATTGTTGGTCCAAATGTATCCAATTTATTTCTGTGGTCGGTATATTATTGAAAATGTCGATAAATCAATTATAATAGTTTGTATGCTACTTCAGGTAACTCATTACGTTTCATTCAAAATATTTATGAAATAGAAGCTGCTTTTTCAATATTCACCAATTCTTATAAAATTTGAAAACTCAAAACTCACATTCCACTTTCATAAGGATAAAAATCTAATCAAGGCTAGGTGGGGGGGTGCGTGTGTGTGCGAGCATCCGTGTGTTTGAAACCATTATTTATATGGTTCAAATTTACTTTTAAGATAAATATGTTTAAAAGTCATAGAATTTAAAGCACATTAGATAAAAGAGAAATAGTATTAGTTTAAAGTTTTATTTTAAATGAAGTATAATATAACCTACGAAATAAATAATTATTATTTTTGGAAAAGTTGTAATAAATACATTTTATTTCAAATATACAATCATCAAGTCATTTTTATGTGAAAGAACCATTTATTTTTAATATAAGTATCACATTTTCTACAAAATATGAAAAAAACACAGAAATACATGCGTTGATAGCTTAATATTTCAATCTTAATTTCGGGACGTTTTTATGATCTTGCTCAAAATGATTTTTTTAGTCTCAAGGGGAATTTTAGAACACATTTCTCTCTTCCCTAGGATAAACAAAAGCAAATTTATTTTAGTAAAAAAAGAATTTTTCAATTATATAATTAAAAATTATATGTAATATTATTTTTTAACTTAGAAAAATCTAGTTTATATTTTTACCATTTACATAGAATTACTGAGAATTAATTTTTAAAAACTATCACTAACTTTTTAGTTGTTCCAATGAGAAAAGAATGAATAGTAAAACAATTTTTTTATTTTGAATTATTTTAAATTTCAAAAAAAATATTATTTTTATATTAAGTATAATAAGTTGTGTATTTCAATTTAATATTCAGACGAAAATAATGCAATTATAAACAACACATATATTTTCACTTCTTACAAATTCGTAAGAATTTCCTATTATTGTAATAATTAAGTAGTTAATCTATTCAAATTACGAAATGTTTCTACAAATATATCCTTTATTAGACTGGTTGTTTCCATATATAGTTTAACTTCTTCTAATTTAATAATTAACGAAAAACAACGAATTAAATTATTAATAAATTATTTGTAACAAATTAAGAGATATCACAGTTAATTTGTTTAGTTATTAAATTAAAACTATAATATAGAATAGCTTCACGAAACTAAAATTTTGAAAAAAAATGATTTAATTGTTAAAAATATTTATAAAATGAATTCAGTTCTTTAACATGACTGATAATTTAATTCAAGTCTTTTCAAACAAAACTGAATTATTTTCTTCTACACAGTTATGTATAGCACTAAGAAGAGATCTATATTGTGTAATTATTTTTAACTAAGACATGGGAATGTTAATGTAAATTTCATTATTTTGCCTCCATGTTGTCTTACATACGAGTATTTTTGTAATTTACTCGTTCATTGTGATTTTAAATGGAACCAAAATTATGTTTATTTCCCATAGTAAGATTTGCAGATAGTTTTGTTTTTAAAAATTTCGCAAGGCTGAAATACATCTTATTTTCAGGAAAACGGGAAAAAAACTTTTTCTTCATATGGCCGTCTCATAACTAATAAATAATTTAAAACTTATTTTAGCTTCTTTGTTATTTCAAAGCCATTTTTCAAGAAAACGATAAAAAGCTACAAAAGAACAAGTGAAATTCTATTTACTCAAGAAAAAAAATGTTTAAACATAATAAATCGCTTAAACAATAAGGCACCAGCGCAAAAAGTAAAAGGAAAGAAAGCCTCAGTGAGTATTATGTTTAACTACAAATAAATGACTGTGCGTAGTTGTAAAACACACTAGACATTGTGTGTAGAAAAGTAATCCATTTCTATCTTTCGAGGTACCAACTTAGGAATGTGATTATGCTTCTGTTTCTAATCTGAGTAAAATCTGAAAAAAAAAGGTTCTGAAACCTTCATTGATTTAGTGAAACAAACTCGATTAAAATCTGTGATTATGAAATAAGTAAATGATGCATTAACGCTTCTTTAAGTAAGTACCGCTTCGATGTTTAAAAAAAATACCTTTTTATATGCTGTTTCATTTTTATGCCTGTACCTTAATCAACTGTTCAACATAATTATCTTACTTTTAAGGCACTTATCACACAGTACAACCAGTTTCTGTATTCTGTTCTCATATATAAAAACAACAAACGCATTTATTGCATCAATGTCTTTTATATTGTAGTACAAACAAAATGTCCATCTCATAATTTCCATTTTGCATCTATACATGACAGTTAATTTATCAGTAGTATCTACGCCTTTAATTCATTTTCACATAAAAATATATCTAGTTTCCTTCGTTTCTCAATCGATACTTTGACTTCATGGAGTGCAGTTTAAATCAGAGTGAACATAAAAAACATAAAATAGTTATTTCGGATTCTACAAAAACAATTATTTTTAATCATTTCCACTTTAATTTTGATGAACTTTTATTATTTACACTGTATATTCAACCTCTTACTACCATTAAATATCAGCTACAGTTGTACATGCAGAATGAAAAAATTAATTAATTATAGATCAGTGGTTGTAATGTTGATACGTGGTCCCCAAGATCATGGAGCAGAGGGAGGAAATCTATTGAATTTGCATTTGCAATTGAAAAACCCGTAAAAGGTCATTTTACAGTGAATCCTCAGGAATGTTATCGATTCTTTATTGTGGAAAGAGGCGCTTTCTTTCTTTTTGTGGCTGTATCACTCCCGATGACGCATTTAAATTAGAAATTCATCAAGGAACACACACTCAGACGAATTCGACAGACAAACGATTTCGGCACACACACTTTTCCGTTTAGAATTTTCACTCTCTTGTTACATACATAAATACAATCACACTTAGACCTAGTTATATATATAACTCCCAATATGTACCGTTAACCAATTTACCAGTATCTACTGCGGAAGAAATAGTAGGAAGGGTAGGAAAATTCTTAACTAAACTAATTGAATTTCTTGCTTTGATTTCGTAACTGGGATTGTTTCATTTCTCTGAGAATTATGAGATAAATATGATATAAATTTAAATAACAATTTTACTAAAGATTTTCTATTATATAAGATATACGACAAACTTCAAAGAAGTGTAGAAAATATCGTTTATTATATTGATTCATTTATTTTATTTTTAAAAATATTTAATGTCTGAGTTCCTTTTTTAAAACCCTTTTATTTCTAAGTTCCTTTTTTCATATTCTTAATTACAAAGCACAACGCAAAAAATTTAAAAACAAAGAAAAATTATCAACATTTCAATTAATTTTAATTCTGAGTAACAGTACCGTCTTCCATTTTAATCTAATCTAAAGATAAAAATTTGCTTCGTTCCTCAATGTCAAAAAGAAAATCTTGTTTAATAAATTCCTTAATATTCAATTTCATAAATCCCCTTTTAAAATTTTCGTTAAAAAAAGTTATATAATTTATTTTTACATTTTCAGTCTTCAATTTAAAATTATCTTCAATTCAGAAATATTTACTCGATCATACAGAGAACTACTATAGATATTATTTTTGTTTACTTTTTAAGTACTCGTTCGTTTTGGAATTTCATTAATTACAAAAGCTGTAGGATATGTAGCAAAAGTTTCCATTTGATTTTAAATGAGTTTTACCATTTTTGAGTGAAGGGATATTTGATGGGACTGCGAATGATACACGGGGCACCTCAAACATTAAGCAGCACTTAATAATTTTTATTCGTCCCTGGCACCGCGACAATATCCCTCCTTCGGATTTGAAAAACTTTTTATGAGTCTTGGACAACAGAAAAGGACGCTTAAAATCTCGCTGTAGGATTCTTTCTTTCTCTTTGGCGACTTTTTCAACTGTTTAAAAAGGAACCTTCGCCAATTTTGGCATACATTCATTACACACATTCACGAAAACAACAACACATAATATGATCTTCCTTCAAGTGATGGATCGGGGCGGTACATTGAATCATCCTGCTCCTTTGAGGTAAGTTAATATTATTAATCAATTGTTAAATTAAGAATTTATTTTAATAACCTGCTAACTGGTACTTAAATGAGAATTTTTATTTAATGTATGGTCAGCTAATACAGTTTATTCTATTTCATAATTAAGTAGTGCTTTCTTCTTCCTTAGACTAAATTATTTATCTTTTGTTTGTAGCCTAGTTACAAACCTATTTAACCTTAAGCAGCTGAACGTTTCGAAACAATTTATTATTAACAGAGATAAGAAGAAGCGCCATATCGCGAAGAATATTTTCTATGTCAAAATAATATGTACAGTGAAGGATATTTATGTATTCCTCATTGATATTGTAAAAATCAAAAGCAATTCAATAACTAGTTAGCATTGATTACGTATTTCATGGATGTCAAATCTGTTGTTGTTTGTGTTGTTCCTAATCTTATATTCGATCTAACTAATAAGCTATATAAAATCCATGAGCCCAAAAGTACTTAAAAATGAAAGACAAGAAAATTCTTGGATGCTTCTGCCTGGAAAGCTCTAGACAGAAGAGATTTTCATTGGGAGGACTGTTCAGAGTTGCAAATTCTATAGACGAGTGAAATCTTATTCCCTTGGTCAAATTTGAGGCACCTTACGAGATCCACTTGGAAATCTTGACATTGAAGTCTCTTCCAGTCATGCGTCTCAGAGGAATGCCAATAAAGGTCGAAAGTAGATTCAATTTTGGAGCACATCTTTAGAAACGTTAAGGTGACAGAGATTAAAATGATTCAAGAGTCTTCCTTCGATAGTATATCAAGCACTTCGTTACCCTTGATTCCAATACGAGAGAGACACCACTGAAGATGCATCATGGTAGAATAAAAGTTTCTGAAGTAAGGACGGTTCATATGAAGACAGACAGAGAGATACTCTATCATGAATGCTGGACCAGTTCCGCAAGTGTTGGATAAAACTGAGTCTATTGGTTAAAACCCAAATATCTTGACGGGCGGTTCAGGAGGTCAATTATTTTTTCATACATAATGAAAAACTTACCTCATTTTAGGACCTTCATTCAATAATACACAACCAGTAAAGAAAATTTCATATTTTTAATATTGTCTTAAATGAAATACAAAATGTGGCATACATTTTGATCAAACGATCCAAAAAAATTTCTAAGTTCTTTTCAAAACACATAATTTCTATGCAAATGCAAAAACGCCTGGAAGTCTTAAATAATACGTTATTAACTGCAAAATAGATTTATTACATACCCGTGATATTAATAGTTATTTCTAGAGAAATAACTATTAATATCACGAGTAAAATGCTGCATCGTACTTCACGGTATATATAACTAGCACCTACGTCTGGCTGAAGTTGTCAATTTTCGATGAAATACATTTTTCACTTCTCTGCACTCAATATCAAATGAAAATATTTCCTTTAAAGCGTTTCATAAGCATTTGTAATTTACAGAATATTAAATGCTACTTGTTTTGGTGATTTAAAAGTGTTTCAACAATATTTTAACATTCTGTGAGAAAAGGCTTCTCCCCCCCCCCGGCAAGTTTTTGCTAGAGTTTATTTGGTCCAGTTATTATTATACGTCCTTAGCTATTATCTACCAGTATAAGACAAGTATAAAAGTATTCCAAGTAGAAAATTTTAAATATTTTAAAGCTAAATACGTAGAATGTTCCAAAAAAGATAGAAAAAACATTAAAAGATGGTGAGAGACGTAAACCCACAAAACATTCCATTCATTAAAGAATGCGTAGTCTGCAGCAGAACTCAAATACAATGACATTTTACAGCAATGAGATCAGTTGCAGTTCTTGTGCACTATGTTTCTTTTTCGGTTCTCTAAATATGTCATCAAAATACTCTATAAAGTCGTTGAATTAAATTTTACCTTTGTCTTCTAATACAAATCATCTAAATACAAAAATTATCTCCACTTCTAACAGCACAAGTTATAGGTATTCACTCATATCGCTTTTTAAAGGTACCATAAAGAAACTTGATTGTCAATTTAAAATCTTTTTAATTCATCTCTTGCATTTTTTATTTAGCTTTGCTCAAGTTGCTTACTTGTCGTTTAAATGCATTTTCTTATTTTTCAGTGCACAGCATTAAATGAGTGCATTTTTAATGCGTTTCAAACCTTTCTATTTTTTTTTTTTTTTTTCAGAATATTAAATGTGACTTGCTCAGGTGTTCGAACAGTATATAAATAAAAATTTTGCTTGCTGGACCTCCAACCCCTCTCAGTGGTTTTGCTAATGTTTGCTTTGTGATATGACCTTAGTGATTGCGAACCAGTGTATGAAAAAATAAAAATATGTCGAGAAGAAACTTTAAATATTTTAAAGCAATACATACATAACGTTACAAAAAAAGATTGAAATCAACTTTAATAGATGATCCTGCACTCATCCCCTCTTCAAAAAGCATTCAGTTCATTATAGTAGAAGTAGTCTGAAGGAAAACTCAAGAACAATAATATTTTAGAGCAATATGGGATCAGCAAAAGTTCTTATCCACTGTATTCTGCTTTTTGTTTTCTAAACATAAGTTAAAAATACTTCAAAAGACATTGAATTGATTTATCTTTTGTCTTTTTGTTGTTGTTGTTCTTTTCGTGTCCTGAAATCTTTTGTCATCTAAATAAAAAGAATTACTAACTACAAAACTTATACACTTCCAACAACAAAATTTATACGTATTCACTCATATTGCTTTTTAAAGTTACAATAAAGTCGATTTAGTTATTTATTCTAAACGCCTTAGTTCATTTAGCATTACCTTGCAATTTTCTGTTTCGTTAAGTTATGTCATTCTCGAACAACAGAAAATATATGAAAGCGTTTTTCAACACGTGACTCAATTGTCAAAACAGCATGTAGGAAAGGAAATTTATGTATTTGTCGTCAATGTAGTGACAGTTAAAAACATTTAGACATCAGCTGGAGTTGATAGTCCACGTTGTGGAAATCGATTCGTTCAATCGGGGATCATTCTTAACTTTCAGGGAAGGCATGACGTATTTTTAAATTTCTTGTCATGCGTTGAACATTCAATGTTGACTGCGTATTCATATTTTAATATATTTATCGGAAATAAGAAGTGACATATTTTATGTTGTAACAAGAGCGGTGTCTTATTGTTGCTGAAAATTCTGTGCCTTCATTCATGTTGATGCAAAAAATATGTCAAAATACAATGGTTTGTTAACTTATAAAGTTAAATATGAAATAGATTTTTAAAAAACAATTTACATCAGGAAAGGAGAACTTTTAATAACTAAAATGTCAATAATAGTTAATAAATATCATTAATCATAGTTTAGAAAAGATGGATGGATATTATGCATTCCTATATGGATGGATGTATATTATGCATTTAACTCTCTATGTTTCTGTAAAAACTCACAGCATTCTTAACTAGTGCAAAAAAATATTTTCCAAACCAATATAACTTACCAAACAAACAAGGAAGATTTAACACTTTTCACATATAATATTCATATATATTTACGTTTATTCTCATATTTTTATATTATTCTAAATAAATCTTAAAGAGTTATGAAGAAATATAAACTGTACACTTTTTTCAAAATTATGAAAATTAATACTTTTCTGCGCGCAGGACTCTAAAATACAACATAAATCAAAATTTACAAAATTAGCGTTTTCAATAGAAACATAATCCATTTTGAAGTTACTCATGTTTTTAAATTATTTTGAATACAATTACTTTGAAAATTAGGAAATATTTAAGAAATCTAATTAAATTTTGTATAAAAAATTTTTGGTTAATATTGTGACTGAAAATTGACATATAAGTCAGAAGAAATTTATTTTGAGAACTGATGCAAATGAAACGTCAAACCGTAATGGTTTCGTAACTTTTAAAATTAAACAAAAAGTAGAGTAAATATTATTTGTAAAAAAGACAAGGCAAGTAGAATTTTTAATAACTAAAATGTTAAGAATAGTTAACACATCGATCAATAACTCCCGAGTCTAAAATTGAAAACAACATTTTTTTTGCAAAAATTTTTTTTATTCATCAACATAACACCTTTTGTTAATCACCTTTTAGGGTGATACAATCGTTCCAACGCTTTTCCAAATCTTTTTTTTTTTTTTTTTTTTCCCGCAAGAAATCTTTTTTGTTGCGAGTAAATAGCGATAAACAGCTTTCTGAATCATCGACTCGTTGCTGTTTTTGTTCCATCGAAAGCAATCGCGGCACCCGCTTGGAAAAACCTTTTTCACTTCACTTCAAAAAACCTTTTTCCTGGTCCGATCGACTTAAAATTTTGACACGTTTCAAGCAAAGGTTAGTACTCTAGAAAGACCTGGTTACTGGTTTACTACGAGCGCCATCTCTGGGTTAGTCTCGGGAGTTATTGATCGATGTGTTAATATCGGTGATTAATTAATGAAACATAGTTAAGGAAAGATGCATGTATTTTTTATTATGTGGTGTTATTGCAATTTAAATATCTATGTTTGTATAAAAGGTCTCAAGAAACGTAAATATTAACTGTGAATGTGAAAAAGCATCA
Organism: Nephila pilipes; assembly: GCA_019974015.1. Classification (NCBI taxonomy): domain Eukaryota; kingdom Metazoa; phylum Arthropoda; class Arachnida; order Araneae; family Nephilidae; genus Nephila; species Nephila pilipes. The sequence goes on from BMAW01055149.1 coordinate 46,436, forward strand.
TTTTTCAAAACAACATAATTTATCAATGAAATAAAAAGAGAGGGAGAGAGAAACTTGGCACTTTTACCATATAATATTCATATATATTTACATTTTCTGATATTGTCATAAGTCTCAAAAAGTTATAAAGAAATATAAAATGAACATTTTGTTTCAAAATCGCGAAAATTAATATTTTAATGCACACAGGATTCTGACATACAACATTAATTAGAAATTATAAAAATATTGTTGTTTAGTAAAAGCAAATTCGAATCGAAAGTTATACATACTATTTTTAAAAACATTTAATTCAGTTACTTAAAAAAATTGGGAAATTTTTAAGAAAATGCAATTAAAAGTTACGTATTATTTTTTTCGGTAATATTGAGTCCAAAATTAATGTGTAAATCAGAAAGAAACTTATTTTGAACTCGCTATTGAAATTTAAAATCATTATGATTTATGATCTATGAGAAATCCTACGAGCTTTCTAATTTTTTTTTCATTTGAAAAAAAGTGAAGTTAAATTTTAAAATCACCAAGGAAATTCTAGTTAATTTTGTTTTTGTTTTTTCTCAATGACTCTAGAAATTTGACAGTATCGTTAAGCCTTTGGACTCACATTGTTCAAAAAATATATTTATATAAGATATATTTATTAAAATATATTTATGTAAGATATATTTATTAAAATATGTTAATGTAAGATGTATTAATTAAAAATATATTTATGTTAGACATATTTATATTAGATATATTTATTAAAATATATTAATATAAGATGTATTAATTAAAAATATTTTTATGTTAGACATATTTATATAAGATATATTTATTAAAAATATATTTATGTAAGATGTGTTTATTAAAATTATATTTATGTAAGATATACTTATTAAAAATACATTTATGTAAGATATATTTATTAAAATATATTTATATTCAAATTTGTTTATATAAGGTATATTTTTTATCAAACAATCGAACAATTTGAAGGTTAGGAGGGTCCAGAGACCCCGCAAAATATAAGATATTTAAATTTTTTGTATATTAAATGCCATATGTGTATGTGTCTATTATTAAATTATAAAGTTGCTGCTGTATAATGTTTCTAAGTGTGATTATTTGAAAGAAACTTTAGTAGTTAATGTTAATTGGACCATTTCAATCACATGAGAATCACCTTTCAATCACAAAGAATCACCTTTCAATCACAAAGAAGTTACACAAGAAACACATATGTTTCTTATCGAATCTTACGTCAAAACATGAAAATTTTTCAACATTCTACCAAACATTCAAATTTTTCGATTAAGCGTCAATTTTTCTTCTTACATGTACATTTAAAAATTTCTAAAGGAATTTGAATATGATTAAAAAAATGTCTTCTTTTTTGTACACCATAAAATTCGCCACTTAACAATTAATTATTTTTTGCTTTTAAATCTCCATAGCATAATAAACGAAAATCACCATCATGACAAATTAAACGTTTTGATTATTATGATGATCAATATAATAAGCCACGACTGTGTGTTATTCTTGTTGTCAAAGACTTGTAGTAAGAAAAATCAAAGTGATTTATTTCCAGAAACCATACTCTTAAAATGTTTAAGATTTCATAAGAATTATTCTAGAGTGACTATTTGATGAATACATGAAAAAAATTGAAAAATTAAATATGCATCAGTAGTTTACATTAAAACTTTTGAAGACAAATATTCAAAGCCTTAAAAAAAATTAGAAAATCTTTGATTTTTTTATACATTTCAATTTGACTTCAAAAATGATGTTTGATTCATTACACCATTTCTACTTTCGTTTACTAATTGAAATTATTTGCGTTCAATAATTCTGGACATAACTAGCTAAATTATGTGTTCTGGTCGCAAATTAGAGAATTGTAGAAGCTTTTCTGAACACCTTTATATATTTGTTCTGTACAAAATAAGTGAAAATGAATCCATGGAGGCGGTATGAATTTGAATTGTTTCAAGATGTATTAACACATCGATCAATAATTCCCGAGACTAACCCAGAGATGGCGCTCGTAGTAAACCAGTAACCAGGTCTTTCTAGAGTACTAACCTTTGCTTGAAACGTGTCAAAATTTTAAGTCGATCGGACCAGGAAAAAGGTTTTTTGAAGTGAAGTGAAAAAGGTTTTTTCCAAGTGGGTGCCGCGATTTCTTTCTATGGAACAAAAACAGCAACGAGTCGATGATTCAGAAAGCTGTTTATCGCTATTTACTCGCAACAAAAAAAGATTTCTTGCGAAAAAGAAAAAAAAAAAATTTTGGAAAAAAAAAAAAAAAAAGATTTGGAAAAGCGTTGGAACGATTGTATCACCCTAAAAGGTGATTAACAAAAGGTGTTATGTTGAAGAATAAAAAAAAAATTTTGCAAAAAAAATGTTGTTTTCAATGTTAGACTCGGGAGTTATTGATCGATGTGTTAATAATATGAGAAGTGTCAAAAGTTAGATCGTACTTTCCAGTAGAAATTTCACAATATCTTAATTCATTTAAATATAATTTAAATACAATTTTGAATGTCGGTATTTCATCACGTTTTTACTTTCATTTTTAGAGGGGGAATTAAAATTTTGTCTTGCTGCAGTTACACAAGTAATTATGAATGAAGAACTTCACAAGTGTATAATTAGTATTTTGGTAAAAGAAAAAAAACTTATTTCATCCATATAAATTATTACATTTTTAACAATAAGGTTGTTTTTGATATTATACATAAGTCAATGTCATCTAAATCTTTACAATAGTCTCTTGTGAAGTCTAATAAGGTGTGCTGATGACTATCATTCGTGACGATTATACCTAATTCTCCAAGCTTTCATTCTAAATTATAAGAAAACTTTGAAACAAGATTAGACATAGGTAGCAGCAGTTTCTGTACTAAATGCCAATGGAAAAAATAGAATAAAAAGGGATATTGCGAAAAAGAATAAATCATCCAATTTTAGTCTTTAATCTTTAATTTAATTATCTTTTAAGATAGCATGGAATTAACTCTTATAAACTTCTTTTATACTTTGACAGTAACTATTTTTCTGATGAAGAAAATTTGGTATTTTAATCATTTTTCAGAATTGCTTCTTATTCGGCTTTAGTTGATTAAATTTCATTATTATTATTTTCAATAAAGGTTACGAACTATCCTAATTTCATGTAATACAAACTCTAACCCGTGACCAGTCGGGAAAAGGTTCCCATTTAATTCCAAAAGAAACAATACAAAAAACTGTTGGATAATTATGAATTCTTAATTCTTCAAAGTTCTGAGATAGCATTGTTTGGCATCCAAGTTTCGTAGGAAAATTTCCAGGCGCAGTAGATCTAATCTCCCCGTGGTGCACCTGGTAATACTTTATAGTGGTTAAAATATCTACAAATTGGCATTCTCCTCCGGTTGATTCTTTTCGAGTGTTACAGTGGAACGCTGGTAGATTGTCCCAATCCAAAGGCACAAAGCTTTCGATGACCCTGCATGAAAAGGAAATCGACGTCTTTTCTATTATGGCTAATTTGGCTTCTAAAAACCTAAAATATAATCCTTTTAAGGATATTCTCTATGTACGTCCAAAGTTTATACAGGTTCCCAGCGGCATCCTGATCGGTGTCAAGAAAGGATTAACTGATGAAAGAATTAAACGGGCTTCCTTCAGAGAGTCCTTCAATTAAAAACTTCACTCGGCTTACTTTTCGAACCAGAACTCCTCGTTCCACCACAAAAAAAAACTATCAAATTGACATCCTCCCAGATTAATCTTCATTTGTGTCAAAGAGTTACTAAAAATAACACAGATTCTACCCCGAGCCCAAGTGGCTTCAGATTTTTACGGGTGGGTCACTCCTGGACATTGGCCCTAAAGCAGATGCTCTGGAGTTTTCTCCAAAATATTTTCTTTCTACATCCCTGTGGGGATAGGTACTGCATTTGACGGATAAATTACTACGATTCGCCTAGCCCTGTCCCAGTTACAATGCTACCTGGATAAGTTTACAAGAGCTTTTGTCCTCTGCGATTCAAAGGATGCGTTGCTAGCCATCGTATTTGATGAACGCAACCTAACGCAGGACATTTAGGACTGTCGTTATCACCTCTAGAACCTGGCTTCTTTTGAGTAAACTATTGCTGCTCACTGTAAGGTCCCAGACAGCCGACTATCTGGCTAAAAGGAGTGCTTTGATTACGCAGAATGTTTCTGTCATTTGCCTCTCTGTACAATTAAAACCCTTATTAAAAAATCTATCAAAGCCCGTGCTCAGGAGGATCTTTCCAATCGTATATCAAACAAGGCTTGGAAGAATGCTGTCTCCAATTTGAGTAATGGCCCAAGACGTAGAACGGTTACTGAATTCCGCTTAGCCATCGGACATGATTGCTTACAAAAACATCTTTACAGATTTAAAATTGCTTCTTCGCCGACTTGCCCTCTAATGAGGATATGGACACCGTACATCTGATCCACAGCCCTGCGCTTCGAAAGTCTTTTCTTTCTGAACGTTACTTGGAGGCTGGAGACATGTTAGATTGATGAACTTTGTTGCAGCATTTCTTATTCCTTTCTTGTGGTTTGTTCCTTTGTAATTGTATTGTAATTGGGTTTTTTTTTTTTTTTTTTTTCTTTTTCTTTTGCTGTAATTGTTTATAATCTGCCATTAGAAATAAAAAGAAATCCCCCACTGATGTTTAACAATATATTCGGAATGACGAAATTCATTGTCAATTAATCATTTTAACTTTATTACGTGGTTAATTCAATAACAATAGGTAAGTGAATCTAATAAAGTTCCTAAACTTAATTTCTTTTTATTTACGAATACTTTCACAATTAATCTTTTTAAAAGTTATAAATAAGAAAAAGATTCGTAAATATAATAATCTTATAAAAATGAAAATACAAAGCTCAGTTTAGAAAATTTAGTCCAGTATCCAATATTTAGCATTCACTTCCCTAATTTAATCGGTTATAGAATTCTACACAACACTTACATCCATTATAAACTCGCTGAATGTATACGTCATTACAACTCAATTATCCCAATTCAATGCATATTTCAATATTAAACAGGTACAACTTTCCAAGATTATACAGAAGTTCGTAAAAACATTCTCAATAAGTATAATATTCCACAAAGATCAACTCTGAGCCAAAAGGTTTCTTCAGAAAGTAAAAAAGGGACTTAAGCCTGAATTACATACGCATACAATTTCATTCTTCATGTTTTCATTCAAATGCACATATTTACGCATCAAGTAATCCTTGGCAATAGAGAAAAGTCTCCTAATACTTCAACACACTTTCAAAAGATGCCTATGGATATTCATTATATTGATTGTTATAGAATTCTGAACTTTGGCCAAAGTATGACATCTAAAAGTAAGGGAAGTCGTTTCTCTTTTCTCCCTTCCTGTGGACATTAAATATTTTCTTCTAGCCTCTCTGAATACATATAGAATATCTTTTTGTTCAATTCTACATATAAGTAGCAGATGGCATCGGGATTTGTCGGAATTCACCAAACATGAGAGACTTCGATGACATGATCGAGTTTTTAGTTTCCTTTAAATCTACATCTACAGAAACACCTGTATATATAATATATATATATATATATATATATATATATATATA